>JAUZNC010003307.1:0-37965 GCA_034780395.1 Vannuccia rotundouncinata | reverse complement strand
AATTCATCCAACAACATCGTCCGCTATCGCGGACTCTGTTGTTGGATTTATTTTTCGTACAATAACTCTATATTGTCATTCCTGAAAAATATAAAAAAAGTGAATATGACACATATAAAATCGATATAACTGGAGACTATATCGAATCTTTCCAACTCTATGAGCTGATAATATATTTTAAATAATTAAAACAACTTCACGTAGGATTTCAAAGGAGCAGGTCTATATAAATCCAAAATCCGAAATGCGGAATTCCAGTGGCAATACATGTCTGATATCCAAAGATCCTATTTCAGGTAATAGTCAGAAGACTTATCTAAAATTCCCAAAGATGTTGCAATCTGAGAAGATCTGGGAAATTGTTGGTTTTATTGGGTGCGCAACTTTAATAAATTTATTATATCTCGGGGTGAATAACACGTAGTCTCTTAAGAATTGAGATAAGTGTACTCTGTCATGGCGGAACAATGCCAACCACTGAATATCTGAAATTTCAATTAGATGGATTCCATAATTATTTCCCCTTTCCCCTAAGTTGGTGTACATCTCATGCAGCTATGGGAAAATCATTTGGGGAGAGGCTTGGCAATTATAATCTATGGTTATAATAGTATTAGAAGAAACCTTGTTGGATTTACTGTGAAGAACTAGTTCTTGTACGGAAGACAAATTATTGCGCGATTTACCTTATCATGCACATTCTTGATAAATATTATTACATTAAAATCTATCTAGAGAAGGGTAATGATGAGTGATTGGAAATAATTGGAGCTCATTATAGGAAATAAATGCTGAAAGGTCAAGAAGTCGTTACTTATTTAACCAATAAAAACGATGCTTTGAAATGTGTCAGTAAAATGAGCCAATATTTCGAAAATTGCGCTTTAGTACAATTACACCAGCCACGGTCCACCTAGAAGACGAGGTCGATTTAAAACTTTCTGACTCAATAACAGTTTTACGCAAAGATGTCTTCAGCAGAGTATCACCTTTATATGCTCAAAGTATACTACTAGTATTAATTTCGAAAACTGCTTCACAGACTGCCATGAAAAATGTGAATGAAGAAACTATAGAAATGACTGGTTAAGCATTAACAGAGAGTAATTACTAAAAATCCATAAAAATCGTTAAAAATATCTAAAAACTTCTAAATTCCTAAATTATCTCTAATTATTATTTTATTTACTATTAGTACATTTTAACTATATTATAAAACATTTAATAAATTTAATAACTGACTACTATTTCACTCACAAACCCTTGGTCAGCCATTTAAAATGCTATCAATTGAAAAATATAGAATTGTGAAGCTAACGAAACTCGTTCGAGGGTATTACGATATTCTATACATTTATGGTACTACATCGCATCTTCAATACCCGATCCTATTTATCAATCGTCGAGGATTGCCGTGTGTCATATATTGTAATGAATAATTACTTCAGCAGTTATCTACAACGAAGGAAATGGTTTGGCCTATAACAATGGAAAAAATATATCTAAGTATGTTGTTGTGGGCATTTCGAAGTTTCATAATTAATAAAGGAGAAAAAAAGTCCGATAATTAAAACTTCAATATATATATATATATATCCGAAATATATATATATTGAAGTGTTCATTATCGGACTTTTTTTTCACCTTTATTAATGGAAAAAATGTATGCATAGACACAAAATAAAACTTAGCGGTGTCTTTATCAACGATGTAAAGGTGATCTTTTAAATAAAAACTTTATCTTTTAGTTGACCCTGTTACCAACTCTATATTAACCTCACAGCAGAACTTATAACACTAACTTTAATCAATAATTATATTTTTATATCAATGAATTTTATCGAGTATAATCGCAATTATATAAATAATACGTGCAATTTATTATGACTTGATTATTTACCTATCAATTTTTTTTTAGAACTTCGGGAACTTTATTAATGTTAATTTCACATTTTTATAGAAACATACATTTATAATTAGCTGTATACTAATACTAATTTTTTATCACTCTTATATATTTATAGAATCAGTTGTATTATGTTGTATATGTTGTATGAGCTACATGTTGTTTTCATGCACCTTTTTTTATACATTTTTGTACATTTTCCCCTCCCTTTCAATAAATAATGTTTTTAACAATTTTTATCTTATCTTTCTGATTACATATTTCCTAATGGAGCATGTAGATATTTAGTATCAGGGAACCAAAATATTCAAAATTATATTAAAATTAATAGAATAAGGAAGATTATCTATACTGACTGCTAAAAATCCATAAAATCACTAAATATCCCTAATAACTCTTAAATTGTCAAAATATATATAATTAATATTTTATAAACATTTATCATATTTTAACGAAATAGTACAAATTTGAACATAATTTATCTTTAATGAAAATTGTTAAAAACACAAAAAAACATTAAAATTGTACATTAAAACATCTCTAAATTCCCTAATTATCTCTAATTATTATTTTATTTACTATTAGTAGATTTTAACTAAATTTTGAAACAATAAGTGGTTCATTTACAAAATAACTCCAAAAATTTTGAAATAGAACCAGAATTTAAGTAGCCGCGGATCACTCTAATTAAAATTATTGAGAACATTACCCTTATGCTGAGAAAATTGTCCTGTTTTGAGAGTATTGCCATGATTTCGTCAAGCAAATTTTGCTTTTAATCATTTTTATCTTTTTTTTTCTGATAATATATTTCTTAATGGAGCATGTGAATAGTTAGAATGAGGAAACAAAATAATAATTGTATATTTTAAATAAAATATTATGGAAGATTACATATACTGACAACCCCTTAAAAGTAAGAAATCAATCAAATATTTATAAAATTTATTGATTTTGTGTTCAAATATTACAATACATTTATTACAAAAACATACTATCAGGAATCTTTTTAATAATAGTATGCAGAAAAGCAATAAATATGAGTCAGTATAGTAGGTATACAAATTTTAGTTTTATGGATTAAACAATGGATTGTCTCAAAGCAAAGAACCAAAACATAGCTATAGCATGTACAATAAATATAAAAAGGTTAGTGGTCATTATACCCCTCAGTAAAAGAACCGTCTAAAAAATTAATGTTGAATTAATAAAATAAAAACAAATGTTCCGAAGTCGATAAGCATTATTCCACATTAAAATTGCATTGTCATAATTTATTTAATTATAATATCATAAATATAACTCACCTATCCTCCACGATTATCAATCCATCTTTCAAATTTATCAGTGAATAGATGAAAGACGTCATTCTTAAGAAATTCATGATTGCAAGTGGGATACATTCTATTGCATTATTTGAGAAATTATTTAAAAAAGGTAAGCACTGAGATTATCCGACTTTTATTGATTTCCCCATTTTCAATGATATTGGTAACGATAATTCTATTTCAAGTTCATGGATTTCAATGAAGATGAGAAAACATCACAATATTTCTTCTCAATTTCTATTATAAGTCTATTAATAGTTAGATAATTCTACTAAAATTTTAGATTTCTGGGAACAGATTCGTAAAATTATTTTCTAGGATATTCTGTTGTCCTTTGTAAGTGATTATAAGCTAGAGTATACTATTGTGCTATATTTTTTATTCTTTTTACCTTATATATATACTTTCTAATCGATATAATGATGCATTTATATTAAAATTTCATTGTTTGAATATAATCACATAGTTATGTGTTAGATAAAGCATGAAAATTCATATTGTGGGAAAGTAATGAATATCGATTGGAATCTTTGATGGAGAAAATTTTATAAATTGAACTAATGTATGTATTTTTATAATTGTTAAGGATTTTTATCAATGCTAAAATTATAGAATGGGTAATAAATGTCCTGCTTTAACTATAAAAACAACTGAAATAACACAAGGCAGTCATCATTAGTGGAAAGAATATTTTTATTAAAAATCCTTTCACTCATTCAATTCATTCCTCTCGATAACAAACCTTTTCAGAAATTTGAAAATGAAATCTAAACATTACCTAATTTGAGAAAACAGTCCATCCAGACTTACTACTTTGAATGTAAAAAACTAAATTTATTCATTATAAAAAAAATGACTTTGTTTCTAAACATGACAACACATACATTTAAAAAACTCGTAACTGCGCAATTTATTTGTATAAATGATATTATTTTTTTCCTTAATTCTTTGTTTTTTCAATTTACCTAAAACGATATCCGGAAGCAATGGACTCAATAAATCATAGTCTGAATTTTAATGAACTTCTGGAGCTCGTTAGATTTTAATTTTCGACTCTAATAATGCAATTTGTTGTTTTTCTAATCGTAATTTCGGATCACTTCTAATGAGCTGTATTGAAATTATGTTTTTCTTGAAAATATTAGGAATCTAGTCCATCCAATAGGTGGTAGAGTTTTTATTCGTCCATCTACCTAATCAAGTCTGGTAAATTTGAATAGTCAGTTGAATGTCCATCATCCTCAGAAAATTGTCCATATCTATCCATCTTGACAATATGAGTAATTAAAAATTGAAGTAGTAGGCGAGCCTTGGTTCTTCAATACTTTGAAAATTAATCAATTAATTTGATTAGAAAGGTTTGTGGCGGTAGAGATGGAGTAGAAGGAAATGTAGGTAAATGCGGAGTCGGTTCTGCTGATGGGGACACTTGATGTTTATGTTCCACTCCTTCACGTCTACGTGTTTGTATCCCCTGTTGTAGGTTGTAAACATACATTGTATGCTTTAAATCTGGAGAAATATAGGCATTTTACTTCTTTTTCTCTGACAGATTTTCCATTGCTTACTATTTTTCTTCATCGAATAATACAAATCTTCGAAAAAATTGATAATCTCCCTCCGAGTTGCTTCTTTTGGATGCTTTTCCCAGGAATTATGTATGTTTGATTGTGCGTGCATGTGTGAGATAGGAATATTGAGGCTCATCACTCTGTAGAATATTACTTCTAACTCTTAAGTAGTCAGGAGTCGACTGTTGCAGGTATAGGAATTATCCTTAACAATATTCTTAAAGACTGTAGGGATCAATTGGAAATTCCCAGGAAATATTTGTCGGTCGAGTTATCTTTAAACGTGTTTTTGAGATATTTGAATGTGTTTGAGAAAAACTAGTTTGTTTAATTTTTTTAAATTTATGTTTAATCAATGTCCATCACGTGAATTTTTAAACATTACCCAGTATTGGGTATTAACAGAACGGGTTGAATCTCATTTACTTTAAGAAAACATTCTGGATGATTTTTATTGCAAAGCAGGGTAAATGGGAAACTGATAAGCAACGAAGATTTCGTCTTCTCCATTATATCATCAATCCCCAATACATCCATATGTCTTATAAGATTCAGCTATTTTTGTGTTGGACGACCATCATATACAGTTATTATATCCCCAAGGGCTTTAAGATGTTTTAGTAAATTTTCCACAAATGTTGTCTTTCCAGACATTGTAGATCCTGTAACAATTATGATGGCGTTATGCTTCTATCAAATATCCATGTTGTCTCTAGATATTGTTGTGGAAAACCATTTTCATTAGTTTTGTTTTTAAACAATAATAATTATAGACAAATTTTTCATAGCACAATTTTCACAATGTATGCAATCGGACCGCAACAATATTAGTTGAGTAACGAACAGAAAGAGTCGGAAGAGAAGGAAGAGGAAATAGAAGAAGAGAAAGGGGGCCTAGAAAAGCTGATTGATAAAAATAATGATAGCCAAGAAAAAGATTCACAAGTTGGCTATTAAGTTGGTTCTCCTGTTTCCATCGATCATGGTCAAGCAAATATTAAAAGAGTTAACTCCTGAACAAATTGAGCAAAATTCGTTGGACGAAATTGAAAAAATAGTTCAGTCGAAACTATTGGATAGGTGGCTATATCTCGATCGTTGCAATTCAGACCATCAACTAGCATCAATATTTAAAAAGTATAAAAGGCTGAGGGAAAAGGGATCCACTGCAAACTCCAAGGTCTCAGTATTAAGGAAGGCTATCAGACGGTTAATGTCATTTCATGATTAAATTTCTGAAAAGTGGGCGAAAAAAACGAAAGAGTGAAAAAGATAATGATGATGAAATTGTCAAAAAAGTCCGTGTATTTTTGATAAAAAATTAATTGATTTCTTCCTTTTAAAATATGAGCTGACTTCTCCAAATCAGGGTAATCTTCCCAAATCAGAAAAATTCTCTCAAAACAGGGCAATCTTCTCATTGCGAGGTTAATATTCAAAAAAACATGGAAATCTGGGGAGCCAGTTACTTAAATCCTTTATGGGCATATTTTGTAAATTGAACCATTGTTTGAATTTAGCGACTTTTAATGATCTATTAAGGATATATTCTTTTAATAAAATAAAATTATGATTAAATTTGTAGTATTCTAATAAAATAATAACTATATATATTTAGGGAATTTTGAGATTTTTATTAATTTTTAATGATATTTATAGATTTTTGGCAAGGATACAATATATTAAAATATCCTAAAATTTAATATAAAATGTTTATAAAATAAAAGTAATAAATATTTGAAACGATTGTTATAAATGCTTTTAGATTATCGCTCCGCGTAAAATCAATATGAGTTGTGAGAATTTACATATTTACTATATATTTAATAAAATATACTACTTTTTTTATAGATAAAACTATTTTTTCTCATTCTAATTATTCTCATATTATAAAATAAATAAGATGAAATATTAAAAACAAAATTTATTCAAAAGAGGGAAAGGCATTTATATGTTGTAACAATCTGAATATTAAAATAATTATAAAATAGTACAACATTTATTCTTATTATATGTAGGATATAGGATGTGGGGAGTACTAACATTTTTCCAGACCTCTTTAGTAGATTAGTAGAGTAGGCTTCTTCGTGAGAGTAGTGAAGTCTTCGGAATGTTAAAAGTTTTGTGAAGAATGAATAGTGAAGTTCCTCGAAGGTTGAGCGTTATTTTTAAATCGTCCGTATCCATCATGAGAAAAGTGGGGTAAGTTTTTCCCCCTTCAATTGGATCATTGCAAACTTGGACGATTGTCAAGTTTAAGATGGCAACTTTATCCATATTACAATGCTGTCCGATGAATATGCCATTGAGACGAAAAAAATTGATATCTTCCAGCGCCCATATCCTTTAACTTCATTGGGTTGCCAGTCCAATTGAAGCGAGTGGCGGGTCGATCAAACTTGGCGAAATCTTTGAAAGTTGCCCCGCTAATTATGTATAATTGTGAATATCTCTGTTAGATATTTTAAAGTCCTAAATCCTCCTTCGATTTGAATAAAATTAAGTCAATTTAATTAAAACTTGATACTCCACACAATTTATATTTAAAATGAGTCGATCTTGAGATTCATTTATCTCAGGAGTGTAGGTATATCCGAGAACTTCTAAATGGTGCCCTTTAGGCTGAAAAAGACTTGACTCATGAAAATCAGAGTTGAACCTTATTGGGTGGATTTTACATCGATAAAGTGAAAAGACTTCTCTTGAAACTTAATGCATCGATAAAGACCAACATAAATATCGGGGATTAGCGGTAGCAGTGTCGCCTCAACTATGGTATCAGAAGTAGCGGCCCTTGTAGTGGAGACAAACGTTGTATAATGAGTAGGTAAGACGTAGGAAGTGCAGCTTTAGGAAGAACAGCTTTATTGTCAGGTGATAAAGTTTTTTATTTCGCTTTCAAACTGAAATAAATATAATTTACTGCATAAGGACGATTTATGTTTTTAGACTTTTTAAAGAGTCGTAAAATACGTACAATTTCAAGTCCGTTGTGGGGAAGACAAAACCGTTTTGTATAGTAAAATAAATTATGAAAAATTTGACTTAATTATTTTTTTATATACATATTTTTAATAGATATAATGTTGCAATATTACTAGACTCTGATTGAATGAATGACTTTAATTCGTGGGAGGATTTTATCAGAATGCTTAGAATGTTTCAGAATCAGAATGTTTTACTCACATAAATAAAAACAAAAAATTTCATGCTCAATTCAACTTTTGATTGTAAAATCGAATATAGTAACATTCGTGCCACTCATCGCGTAATAATCGTGTTTAACTATACTATACAAATTTGAATTCAACGTCACCAATTTTCAATTCCGAGGGAAATTTAACACTTACGCGATAATTCACCCTACTTAATCTCAGGGATTAATTTCCACTTTGAATTAAAGGTTTGCAGAAATTTAAAATGTAAAGGTACGCGCAATGGTTGCAATGTAAAAAACAGTAGGATCAAAACAGCTGTTTATTCATTAAAAAGTTATAATCTTTAACAAAATCCCACGTGGATGGGACGTGATTCCGAATGCGTGTAGTAGGAACTAATTTATGATATATGGTAAAAGGTAATGAAATGTCACTTCAATGATATTTGAAAATTTTGTTTAATTGGAGTAGGTAAAATAGTACAATCGAATTTCCATATGTTATTTATATTAATATGTATTTAAAATGTTGAAATCTATTACTGTCTGGCTAAAAATAAGTATTTGTAATAATAAATAAGTACCAATCAGGTATCGATAATTTTAATTAATTGAGTTTTTAATTGTAATATATTAACATTCGTCATTAAAATTATGGACATTTGTTAATATCAATCAGTGTTTGTTAAATATCGATAACTATAATTAATAAAATTTTTAATAGAAAAATCAAATTCTTCATATGCAATATAGTACTATTTGCCCTTAAAATTATTAAAATCTGATACTGTATTGCCGAAATAAAAGAAAGCAAGTATCGCACATTGCGTTTAACTATACTATAAAAATTTGAATTCAACGTCCAAAAAATTTTTTAATCCCGGGAAATATTTTACACGCATTGAAGTGAAGAAAAAATAAGTGTCATTAACTCCAATAGAATTCACAAGGTGTCAATGAGTCAGATATAATCAAGACTATTTTTAACTACACTATACTCACCGCCAACAATGTTTAATTTCTGGAAAAAGTTTTTTTCACTCATTGGAGAGAAAAGATAAAAAGTGTCATTAACTCCAATAGCAGCCAATCAGTGTCGATGAGTCAGATGCTGTCATGCCTATTTTTAGAACTACGGGAATTTTAGGGCTCATTTATTTAAAAATGCTAATTAGCGCTTTCCTGTGCTTAATTAGCTTAAATCCGATTTAGTTTTACATAGAAACCAAATATCGCGGACAATAATTCAACTGACACAATTCCAGAGATTATTTTTAACTTCGACTTAACACGTAAAAGCATGCAAAAATTTAACAACCAAAGGTACGGGAAAACTTTAACATTAGTTTACCGGAGTCATGGGGAGGTCTTTGTTCGAACAAAGGTTGTTTTGTTTGATCCAGACCTCGTCCTCGCCTACTACGAGTTATAAATTATAAATAGAATTAATACCTTTCATAGGTTTACCAGCCCCATTTATATCTGAAATTAAATTTTTGAGTATTAATTATTTCAATAATGTAAAAACAGGTTAATAATGATTTTGAATCTTTCAAAAAATAATTTTTTTAATAAAAATTACAAACAAATATATTTTTAAATTTTTTAATAAACAATATTTTTCACTAAATATGATTGTCAGGTATAGTATTCTTGAGGCCTACAGAATTATTAACTTATAGCTTGTGTTATGTATACATGTTCCATAATGACCATTGAAATTGACTACGAAATTGGACTCTTATTTTATACTTACCAAATACTAGAAATATGACTGACTGCCTTGTACTTTCCTTTTTACTTTTTAGTGCAAACAATTAATGCCTAGTCAAATAAACTATAATTAATTATCTAAATTTACTCTGTACCAATTTATAAACGCAATAATTTTTGAGATGACTATGATTCAATGGTTGAAAGTTTGGGCTCGCGATAAAATGATGGTAATTTCGAATCTATATGCTCCTCACTTCCGAATCTATTGCTAAAACTATTCTTAATCCCCTGGTCCGTATGTGAGGGATTATTAAATATAGATGCTAATGTTTAATACCTATATATTTATTTATAATTAATATCAACCACATTAAATATTATCTGATAATTAATGGTATACTATAATATTGTGGAAAGTTAAAATTTCCTTTTTTTTGATTATAATATTATCCCATAAAGTAGTGTCATCAATAATTTGGTTAAATCATTTGTGGTTTCATGGTTGTCTAAACATGATTTCTGTAAATGTTAGGTGAATAATTGTAATAATATTAATATAATATAAATTATAATATTAATCATTTAAATCACTTAGTATATTTAAAGTAACACATACCTATTTTGGAAGTCGTCACAATAATATTTGGAATTGTACCTTAATTAATGTAGATTAATATAAGATGTATAATATATAATACAAAGATAAATATAGTGTGATCTTAAAATAAATATTTCTATTATATTTGTTTGATTATCAAAGGTAGGATGAGTGGACGAGGCCTACCCAAAAAAAGGATCCCTTGTTCGAACAAAGATCTCAGCGCACCCAAACTAGTTAAATTTAATCCAATGAAAAATTTGATATTGCACCCTTCTATAGTAAATTTCGACCAATCAGATTGAAGTAACCAAATATATACTAAATCAGGAGGAGTGTGAGTTGTTGATTTCATTCTCACTTCTTACGAGCTCTCTGACGGTTGTCTCTAGGTCGGTCTACTACTCCCTCTACTACGATGGCTTCTTCAGATTATATTATCGAGGCGACGTTTTAGCCAATAATCCCACTCATCAATGTGGGTCTTTACCGCTGTGTCCAGTCTCATGAGAAATCTCTCCACTTCATCGACATAAAATTCTGTAGACTGAGATCTCCTATTCATGAGCCATATCTTCACTTATTCCAGGGGTCCTGTCAATGATAAAGTCCTCGTCTATACCAGACTCTGGAAACGTGTGGTGAAGAAACGCGGGACCATCTTGCTCTTAACATTGGATGGGTGGAGACCCAGGCTTTATTGAACCTGTCCGTATTTTCTTTAACCCAAAGGAAGCTCTGGGGATATAAAAATTTATGAGAGACATTTTCCTTGGGCAGTCCTGGATTGCGTTCAACTTTTAGGGAGAATTCGGGAGAACTGACACGCAATTCGACTGGGTTGGCAATTTTATGCAGATCAAGGATATGGGGGCGGGGAAGTATCTGTTTCTACTACGTATCAGTGCGATATATATCGGACAACACGAAAATACTTGCAAAGTAGCGAGTATGAACTTTACAATTGTTTAACTCTGTCATCAAGCAATCTAGGGGACAAAATCTACTCCACCTTTCTATTGGGCGATAAAGAGGTGAACAATATTATTCAACCTTTTAAAGATGCCTCTCTACTGTCGGGGGCTTCGTAACCACTCGGAACATTTCGGAAGCTTCTCCTTAGGCCCCTTTCCAGTTGAAGACACAGAAGAAAGTTCGCGGAATTTCGAAACTGATGCTTCCCGAACCCTATCCCCGAAAAAGAATCAACTCAACGGTTTTAAGTAACTCATTTAACAATTAATGTAACTAGTGAGACTATATATTAAGATATGGACCCTATTAAGACTAAATGTATTCACTGGTTGTTAGAGCAGCCATTACCTAATCAGCCTTAATATTGTAATCACAATAAAAGTTGTACTATCTTATAATTATTTGAATTAAATAAAACCTCTACTGTCAGACATTCGCTAGTTCTATGGAGAGGAATTTACAGTCTCTATGTCTATTGCGATGCATGCTTTGAGATTATTCTTAGGGACTCGCTTGTACCGCTTTTGCGCCCATACTATAGCTTTCGGTGAAAAAGTGGATATTATCTAGAATAATCCGATATATGTGCACTGCATGAAGAGTCATATTGATACTGTGGCAATTAAAATATACGATGATAATGGACGTGTTTTACTCTTTATTGAGGGTGAAACTGTTTTGATTTTACACTTTCGCAGACAAATCATCAATAATTCGATAAAACAGTTTATTCATGAAAAATTTATTGCTATAAACAGGTCGTTCAATTTGTCTCTATTATAATTTTCGTTTTTAAACTTACTAAATGAATAATAAACAATTAAAATGTTTCAGTTTTATTATGAGAAGAAACGTAGAGTCCATGTTATTTTTATTAATATTTTATCATATGCATACTTCATTCTTAAAAACTTTAATTATAATAATTATTGGAAACTCTATTTTATGTACTTTTTGGAAATAAATTATGCTTTTAAAAATATTTCTTACTTTTTTCAAAGTCTTAATAATTAAAATTAAAAAAATTAATTAATGTGTGGGGAAAAGGTAACAATCAAAGTATATTATTCTATAATATCACAAGAGATAGATGCATGTAATATTCATAAAACAATAGGATAAATACGTAATTTGAGCTCCCAAAAAAAGTTATTCGATATACAAACTGTGTGTGTACATATAAAAATAAAAACCCACTCATAACCTCACTACCACTGACTCGCTCATGCATAGAAAATAAGTTATATAAACTCCAATTCACTTGGAGAAAAAAAACAACTTAGATAAAAAAACTGCACTTCACTTCATTTGGAAAAAAAAATTAAATGAATCTAATGGAGGTCTCTTTGCCTCTGGTTCACATATGCGACGAAGAATGTGTTGCCTTTTCCTCGTTGGCTTCTCACTCAGTCTGTTAAGATTGTGATTACCATAGGGCAGGCTCTGATATAACGATATCCATGCCCTCTTATCCTCAAATTAAATAAATAGTTTCTTTCGAGTACGTAAAGTTAGACACTTGATGGTTCTTTGAGCCGATACGCCAGCCGTTGTGTGTGAGAAAACGTGATCTGCTCCTAAAAGTCTTTTTATAATTCTCGTGAGGGATCGCCATGTTGAGCGTAGCCCTTGGCTCGATTCAGTTCCTTGCAGTCATTGACCAACACGGAATAACACTTCGGCTGGAGCAGGATCCACTCTCCAAACGATTTCCAGGCTGCCTCATCTTTGATGTACCCCAGTCGTGCTTTGTAGGTGTTGGAAAATTCGGATGTGTGGGCGGGTAGTTGGAGGTGTCCAGCACTTCGTCCCTCTGAAGAATACGGATGGACAGTGGAACCACCGAGCTGACTGGCATAACGTGTAAGGTACTCGTAATACAGTTTATTCATAATCAGCTTTGAGAGGTCATAGACGCCTTGTATAATATGGATCGGTTTATTTAGTCCTTGGCGAATTGAACTTCAATCAGATTGTCATTAAAATGACAGAGCTGAGGATTCCAGGTCTTGACAATAAAGTAGCAGGCTTTGCTGGGTAGTACAGAGGCGAAATAATCTAATAATATTATAACTTTTTTATTTATTACTCACTGTTTCCGGACGTTCATCATAGTATTCCTAAATAACGCGTTGTTACTGAACTTGTTATAATGTTTCTCGAATGAGTTAGATACTGCCTGTCGTTTCTGATACACTGTACTAAGTAGAACTGCAGAAGTCGACCGTGAACCACATATTCTTTCTTGTCCCAGTAAATAAGTTGGAGCTTACTAGTACCCCGAAAAATCTTATTCATGTCGTTATTCCCACATGACGTCCGAGAGGTAGCGTTCCGGAGTACGCACTTCTCTGGAGAAAAAAGTAGATCGCAGGTTCGGTATTGTACCTGCTCAGGATATTCGAGATCAACCTACAAGATGTATCCCACGTCTCCATCATAGTCAAAGTTGAGAATGTTCATATTCTGAATATTATACTCTGGAATCCACTCAAAATTGGACTGAGTCAACTTCTGAGAGAGTCCGTGGCCACCTCTGGGTTGTCCTCATTAAATGAGTCCGGCATACGAGGCGTGTTGGAAGAGACGTGATGAGTATTGATGCATGTAAACACGAATGGCGCTTTCTACGAAACAAGAGGTAACTGAATTCTTGAGAAGTCCAAACTGAAAAAATCATAAATTTTAATATTATATGGTGAAGATTATGAAAATACTTATAAATAGATATACTTTAGTACCGGTCATTTTAAACGCTGAATCCCATGAGAGATCGGGTAAAATCAAATAGTAGATCAATTATAAAAATCAAACATCTAGACGAAGATACTCCAGCTTGTAATCCTCCAGAATTGTACAACCGAGCAGAATCCAGGCAATCCTGCTGACTGGTCGACGTTGTCTTCCTCACTTCAAACAGCGTCCATTACTATTTAGCTTTCCTTGTTCTGAGCGACTCTTCTGACTTTGCACAGACTTTCTGCGTATATGACATTCGGAGAGGAAGTTATCTCAAAGCCTTATCTTCCAGTTGCACTCCTGAAAAGCTGCACCACGCTACGCATCTGGAAAGATGAAAGAAAATATTACATTAATAGAATATTTCATTAAATAGTATTATTTAAAAATAAACTTACTTGTAAGATGGTCATGTTCACGAACTTTCCACTTCTTCCTGGACTTATCGTTCGGGTTGAAGCAGTCTGAGCAGATGAAGCACAGCTTTGTCCTCCGGTGAGTATTCTCATCTGTTATTGATATTCCTACAGGTTGATTAGCGTTGATCTGGTTCTGAATATTTGTGAACATTGTCCTCACTTATACTCCTGTTTATTGTCAGTATCGGAAGATGATATAGTTGAGGAGTTGAGAGAGGCCGGTACTGCTGGTGAGATTAAAGGGGTCATTGATTGAGGAGAAGACATTGTTGGGATAGGTGCTGAATCGTATTAATGATAAATCCATTAAAGTCAAAACATTCTCTTTGAGATGAAGCTGGAATTGACAGTGCATATAGTCGTGATGCGGCAGTTCTTGTATCCTTCGGGTCTCTAATCATCTCCATACAGTCTGACCATTCCTCATCATAGTTGGTAAAGGCTTTTACTACAAACGGTGGAGATCGCCGTGATAAGTTAGAGTAGGCAGCGGGTTGGAGGAATGTTGTAGTTGCGATAGGTGGTGGAGATAAAGTATGAACTGGCGGTGCAGATAATCACGAGTCCGTAGTTCCAGTATCTAGCGGGATTATTAACACCTACAGATAATCCAACCATTATTGGTCAGGTATTGAGAAGGCTGCGACCACTGACGGTGGAGATCTTCGAGATAGTCAGTTGGGATAGCAGTTGAGGATGAAGGAGGCGCTCTAAGGTCTAGAGGCTCCTCTAGCTCTGTAGAGTTGGAAGAGACTATTGAAGATAGGCACAGCACATTCTAAGATTTAGAGGCTCTTCTATATGAGAAGCTTGGATCCAGCCGTTGAATTTTTTAACTGTGAAGTCCACGTCGAGATTGGAGTTTGAAATTTATGACAATGAAGAAATGAGCTGAACTTTTATTTGGTCTAGAGGTAGGAGTCATCTCAGATTGCAGAGGATTGGGAATCCCTAAAGACTATATCACGAATGTTAGTTCAGCTAAATGCTGTTCCATTGCAAAGGTCATATTGTAAAAAACAAAATAAGAAAGAAATATTGAAAACATTTTATACTAAGAGAAATTTGGATAGGGCTCGGGGTTCATAATTATAATTTCTACAATTTTTTTCGATAATGTTCTCTGAATTTTAAACTATTAGAAATTTGGGCATGGCTCCTGGGCTACAGCACATTTTTTTAAGACTGCGCAAAATATTATAAAATATTACAAGTATTTTAAACTATTGAAAATTTGGGCGTAGCTCCAGGGCCCCCTTTGAGATAGGATTAATGTATATTTTCCAAATAGATTGTATATAAGTATAAAAATGATAATATTAAACATTATGTATTGTTATTAAAAATTGAAACAGTAGCAATTATTGTCATGCAATCCGTCATGGCCTTTTTTATACAAACATCTCGTCAACTAATATGGAACAAGAGTAATCGGACAAGACTCAATGAGTTTACTGATTAATAGCTGACATGGTACTTGAGTACATTCGTCTAAATGGTTTACGCTCTTGCCCCGGCCATTAATAGAGTATATTTCCATATCCATAGGCTCATCCCATGCAAGGCAAAATCATAAATTAAAATAAATTAAAGTATAAATGTGTGCATGGTAGGATTATATTAGAACTTTGCACTGTTATACTGTATCTATTTAGTCAACTAGTTAAATATTGTTAAAATTTGTGCAGTAAATACTTTCAAAAAATATCTAAAATAGTTATAATTGAATTAATTTGGAAAATTGTAAAAATTTAAATTCAATTCAATTTTAAATTTTTAAATTAAATTAAATTTTGAAATGTAAAATGTAAAATTTGTTTTGAAATTCGATTCGCCATATGTGATATAGTACTTTGGTCTCAATACAAATAATTAATAAAGGTTTTAATGGTAAAATGAAATTCTCCATACGCAATATTTACCCATGACTAAATAATTAAATACAGTATTTACTCTAAATAGATTGGATGATAGATATCATATGATGATAAAAACCCAAAGATAGGGATTAAAATAGTGTACCGGTCAAATAAATCGGACACGTAAAACGAAAGAAATGGGAGAGAAAGTGTCATGGAGACGACCGTAGCTGGAGAGCTCGTAAGAAAGTGGATAGTGGAATGATAACAACCACTCACCCACCTCCTTATATACCACGATACTCAATTCTAATTCGTTAGAAATATAACTAGTGAGGGTGCGCGGGGAGAGGGGAATGAAGGATGTCTTTGTTGTTCGAGCAAAGAAATTTTCTCAAGTATTGGTGGAGAGAAGAGAGTAAAAATAACATTAACTCCAATAGCGGGGAAATTTTGACACGCATTGGAAGCATTCAATAGGTTTCAATGAGTCATATTTTATCATTCCTATTTTTAACTCCACTATACTCACTGCCAACAATTTTTTATTCTTGGGGTAATTTTCCCACGAATTGGAGAGAATAGAAAAACTCCAAAGGCGGCCAATAGGTGTAGATCTGTCAGATGCTGTCATGACTATTTTTAGAAACGCCGGAATTTTGGGGCTCATTAATTAAAAAGTGCTAATTAAGGGCTTTCCCGTTTAATTCCGAATTCATTTTGCATAGGAACCAGATACTGCGGACGATTTTTCAACTGTCTTTAAAATTAATTGGACTCTTATTGGATGAGAATTTAACTAGTAAAGGTGCGCAGAAATTTAACATGCAAAGGTGCGGAAAACTTTAATATGACTCTATAGAGGGAACATGTACTAATACTTTGGGTAAACTATTTTAAACTAAGAATACTAGATGTACACGTTATTCGTTTTTTTGTGAATTTGTCCTGTCTATACGTAATTAAATCTATTCAATGTTATGCATAACATATAAGCTTCGGAGTGCATACTTAATATAGTATTGTATGCATTCCTCAATTCATACTAGACTACTGCTATAATACTATATTTTTTGTGGGTGGGTAGGATGTTGTGTAATTAGTTATCACTCTATAAATCAAATATAATTATATATATCAATGAAAAATATTAAACTAAATAAAAAAATCGCATAAATGAAACACATACGTGATTTCTTGACACAATAGATAGTTGCATTTTTTACTAAGAATCCTTGTTTACATAATACGTTAAATCCATTCATAGATTGATATACATATCCAGTGGCATTCTTTTCTTTAGAGGATCTTGGTGTTTTTTTGAAAGAAGAGGGCACTGTTAATTGCAATTTTTTCTTATTCTTTCCTATGTTAGAACACTTTATCAAAATTTTCTGACCTACAATTAAATTCGCGGGATTAACTTGGTTTAGGTCTGGCATTTCATAAAATGTCACCAGTATGTTTCCAGTTGGAGTTAATATATTTATTGCAATTTCCTTTATTGTTACCGTAATGTCAGACTTTGGAACTATCCTTAACGTTTTGCCATGATAACCTGCAATCAATTTCTTAATGGTGAATGTAAGTTTTGAGTTGTCACAAACGACATTATCCAGAAATTCTTCATATTGAGACATGCTGCAAGTCTTAAAATTTATTTGCGCCATAAGAGGGTATGCTCCTCCAATATAGATTGCTTTAAGATCATTCTTGGGAAACTGATATTCTATCTTTACATCAGCGGGCATATTTAGCACAAGTGGTGCTTTTAAAAATTGCATTGTATATAATTCTGTACGAACCACCGGAACCACAACCGTTGTTTCTAAAAAGAAAGTAGTGTTAAATAAACAAATAAAACCAAGTACATTAAACACTTAAAATTATTGAGTAGTATGCTAGGATCAGTTCTAAACCATTTGTTAGTCTCCCCTCCCCCCACTCCAATTCCATCTATCAGCATTGAGTATCATCAATTCTAAACCATTCGTTAGCACCCTCTCAATCTAATTCAGTCTATCAGCGTTAAGTATAATTGAGCTAACTAATCTATTAACTGATTTTTTCCCCACCTTTTCTTACTAGTAAATGGTAGGTAGTCTCTGTGCTCAGTCCTTCTTGAAGTATAGAATTTGTGACTCTTCGATGATAAAGTCAGAAGGAAAAATGACAAGTGGACGACTATTCCTATATTTTATTATAACCAGATAGAATTACATTAATTTCATATTAATTACATACATCTTTTCATCCAGATAAATTTCAAAATGAATATGGCCGAGAATTATCCTCGTCTGTCAGATGTAGTGCCGATAAGCAGTAATGATCGATAATGCGGGAAAAAGTTTACTTGTAAAGTATATACTTTAATGAGATATGTAATGATGTCAAATGTGTCTTTCTTAGTGTAAAAAATACTGCTAAACATTGTAAATGTTTCTAAAGTTTTTATAATTTTATTTACGTTTCTGAATGTGACTAATTGTAGAAAAAGTATTGATGCCAAAAGTTTTTAAGGAATTTAAAATTACTAAATGATTGAAAATTTGGAATGAATTGCATAGTTTTCTAAAAATTTCTGTAAAAATATTTTTAATATTACTTCAAAAATATTGTTAAAATTCCCTAAACATAGTTTCTACAAAAAGTATCAAAATATTTTATAAAATTCCTAAATTCAATTAAATTTATAAATTTTTGAGAAATATAAATAGGTAATACTTTTAATTATCAGAATTTTAGTATATGAGTTTACCAACATTAAGTACATTTTTGTTACATCGAGCACATTTAGTGACCCAATTAAGCCAGAGATACAACTATTTATACAAAAATGTCGATGAAGGTCTATATAACATCTATATTAAAAAGAATCGGAAAGTATGTGTATTGTTGTAAAAATGTATATTCTTTACAAATTTCGGAGATCCACACCATAAGTATGAAGTACAATGAATAAAAAAGCAGCGATAGACAAGTATTATATAGAAAGCATATTTACAAAGCTATAATACTATTATGTAATCTATTTACATAATTTTTCGAGTATAATGAATATGACTGTAATAATAAGCAATTTGAGCTACAGTGGTATCTATATAGAACTAAAGAGATGGTTAAAAATGAAAGCTAAATTGTAATAACACAACAGTTAAATAAATAAAAGTTAACATAGAATGTTTGTAAATTCAAAGAACCGAATTTGATATTGATAGTTGGTTCTCTTGGATCTATATGGATTCTTAAAGAGGAGATTGAGTGGGTCGTTGTGTTTGGCCAAAATGGAGACGTTGAAGTTGTATTGACAGGTTTGTTTCTGTTTGAAGATTGAGCTGGTGCCGTTATTGGAGTGTTCTTTCAGGTGGATATGGAATTCTCTGATGTAGATCTTACGATGTAGATGTTGTCGTATTTGAAGCAAGTTATCTCATGTAGCTTTTATTTTATAAATCGGCTGTATTATTACAATTTAACCACCTTCGATATTAACCCCCCATTAATTTCTTTAGATACCATTATAACTCAGTTCACTATTTATTGCTTGTTAATTACTTGCTTGTAAATAGATTGCGTAATATTAGTATAGCTTTGTATAATGCTCTCTAAATAATTCCTGCACCTGGCTTGTATTTTTATTTATTGTAGTACATGTTTATTGAGTAAAACTCGGAAAAGTTTCAATGATTATAAAAAATGTTAAATACATTTATTATTTCATGTTGCAAAGAGAGAACCTTAAATTTATTATATATATATATATCCATTGTAATAAAATGGTTTCTATAGAAGTGTGAAATGAATACATAATTCAGTTGTACATTTAAAAAATGATTAATATAATATTTAAAATGATTGCACTGTCAGATTGTGCGAGAGATTGTCAATCATTATACAACTGTTACCGAATTGAAGAAAAAAATGGTAAATGAAAAATATAGTGTGCAGGAGATTGTCAGAATTCACAAGAAGATTTTTGTCAGGGAGCTCATAAAATTGCAGAACGAAATGGAAAATCAAAGCACCCCTGGGCCTGTTTTATTAAGCTACAATTAGTATTAATTGTAATACAATTAATTATAGTAAATCTACAATTATTCTGCTTCTTAGAATAATTGTAACTACATCTTTTAATCTTGTTTCAAACTGATTTAGATTGCGTATTTCCTAAAAGCTTATACAATTGTAGTATTATACAAGTGCAGACTTGTAGTTACAATTTCACAATTATTCTGTTTCACAATATTTTTAAATAAGTGTAGCGTTACAATTCCATAAGTCATGATATAAAACCAAATCATTTTGGTTGGCTGAAAAATAAGACGTCGGAGTTAAATATAGAAATGGCAATATAAAACTTCAAAACATATACAGAGAAGCAGAAATGTATTAGCATAATTTAATTATACAAGAAATGTGAATATAATTCTGACAATCTCCTGCACATTATATTTTGCGCACATTCACATAATTGCATTTTCAAGAAACTGTCATGCTACATTTTGACCTTATTGTATATTTAAATATTACATTGCATTAAGTATAGAGCAGTGAGATTTATTGAGTATACTAATTATCATGAAAACAGATGACAAATTTATAGTGTGTATACATACACTTTGATAAATGACCAGTTGCATTTGATAAACCTTGTGAATCACCAATCGAGGACCGATACGTTAAAAAGTGTTTCCTCTCAGTAGGTAAACTAAATCATTCATTATATACAATATGTTTATTAGCAAACTTAATTTTTGGTCTGAATATGTCAAGAGAAGATGTAAAAAATTATGCTCATAATGTTCCGATAAAAAATACTACTTGCTATATGGAAAGTCAGGCTTTATCGCTATCCGACTCGTTCATTTTAAAGTAAATGATAATTGTAAACTATGTTCAGTTACAATTGTAACAATTTATTCAAAAATATTGGGAATTCCGAAACATGGACCTACAATTATATTTTTATGAAACACAATCGCCAGAAAAATTGTAATATCGATTGATTTAAAGATGTAGTTACAATTCTATTAAACAGAAACACTGTTGATTTCTTACAATTAATTGTAAAACAATTATTTAATTCTGACGTATTATTGTTCAGCCAATCAAAATCATTTAAAGTTTAATACTATGACTCATAGAAAAGAAATGTTACAATTATTTGAAAATGTTGTGAAACAGAATAATTCTAAAATTGACATTTAACTACAAGTCGCACTTGTACAATACTACAATTCTAGAATTGTAGCTTAATGAAATAGGCCCCTGATATATTATTCAACTCGATTCTCATTAGTCAACAATATTCAACGCTGATTGGGTGTGAAGAGGGGGGGGGGGAGGGGTTGAAGTAATGATTCATGGAGTAGCAATTATATTATACCTTATATTATTATTCACATCAAGGCAATGACTACAGTTTCTAATAGTTTTGATAAAAAGTTAATTATATATCATAATAAAAATAAAATTACATACTCTTTTTCGTTTTCGTTTTCGTTTCCGTCTTCACTGTTAACGTAACTTTAACTATGTTATTACCTTCCACACAAGTAATTTCAAATCCATTCATTGAACTGTCTATGGTGCCTATTGACTGCATTTCTCTAAAGGTATCTGACGAATTTGAATATTGAAATGGAGTCGATAACTTCAATTTTACTATTCTATTGTGAGCCGTATTAATGCAAACAATTTTAATAAGTTGTCCCTCATGCATTAACTCTGTTGGAGAAATTTCTTTTCCGTTATTGAGGTTATAAATATTTATTTTTAAGAATCCAGGCGGTGTACCGAACAGTAAGCTTTTTTTAGCGATAATTTCTCCTGCTACAGTGACTTTATTTATTGCAAGGAATCCATTAAGATTATCCACTCTCATTATGTATGTAAATGAAATCTTTGTTGATGTACAATCAATATTTGTAGCACTAGTTTTTTTATTGTATTCGCAAGTTGAAAACCTTATTGGAGTAATAATAGCATATCTCATCGTTACAACATCGTTAGTATACGTGGCAATAATAATGTCACGAAGTTCACTTGTTGGATTGGTGAACGAAATTAAAAAATCAGCACTTTTATTTATTTTTAATGGATTAGTCAAAATATTAAAAGTGTATTCTTCAGATGCAGTATTGAAAACTTTGTCTAAAATATAATATGATTTTTTAAGTGAAAAAATTGATATAATTCATATATAGGTTGGATAAAAATTTGGAATTTCCGTTTTAAAATTCCAAAATATACAAAGATTTTTTTATTATATAAAGTGTACATAAGGTCTTTATCTATTACAAATATTGTCAATATATAACGACTTGACAAGTGAAACGACGACGACAATTGATTCGAGGAAATCTAGTAATCATGCACGACAATGCCCGGCCCCATAACACCCGAATGACAGAAAAGTTCCTTGCTGCAAATCATATTGGTCGGGTTTCGCGACCTCCTTATTCACTGGACATGAACCTTTTAGATAGGTTAGTGTTTCGCAACATTGAGGTTGAACGGAGAAATATACAATTAAACACAATTGATGAAGCACGACAATTTGTATCGAATTTTTTGGATAATTTTACTCGGAAAAACGTTGACTCGTGAGTTCAGTCATCTCATCTCAGACCTACTAAAGATCATAGATATTAATGGTGAATATCTTCCCTCGGTATAGGGTAAATATCATTTTACATTTTTCATCGTCGTTTCACTTGTCTAGTAGTTATATATTGACAATATTTGTATTAGGTAAAACTCTTATGTACACTTGATAGATTTAATAAATTTTTGAATTAAAAAACTGCAATTTTTTTTGAAACCGTCCCTATATGTATAACTTAATATAACTAAAAAATGTTAATTCAGTATTTTAATGTAACAAAATTTTGATAATTTATATTATAAAAATTAGCAAAAAGAGTTAAAAAATTAAAAGTTTTTAAATATCATATTTAAAATATTAAAAAAATTAATGAATTTTGAATAAAATAATAATTACGGTAATGTAAAAAATAAATAATTTCAAAAAATTGTCAGATCAAAGATTGACGAAACGAAATACAGGTGGAAAAGAATTGGGCTTTAATTTAAGATAAGTCAATGAAGATGTTGGAAGATTATCAAAATTTAGAAAGCTATCAAGACAATTGTTGAAATATCTGATACACACCAACACACCATTTTTTGTCACAAATGTTTTTTAAATGAATAGATAATAAAGTCTAATTTTTAATAAAAAATAACATAAATTTATATTTAAATAGATTTGGCGGATTAGATTTAGTATACAGGCACCCTTATGATGACAGCTCTGCATTCATAAACTTCTTATGTATTACATATATTATGTTAACGGCAATTTTTGGAATGAGGAAATTAGTAAAACACCGGTATTGTATGGATGGAATGTTTTTATATTTTTATCCATTGCGTATTGGTGAGCAGGCAATATTTAGACTGCTTAATTAATTTTATAGTTATACACCTGTATATAATATTGGCATACAATATTTACAGTTTTCTATAGTATATTATTTGAATATAGAATTAAAAAGTAATGAATTATTAAGAATACTTACATATTAACAATATCATAATACACCGGATTGTAAAGTTCTCAGGTTTCATCATATTAGTATCTGTTCATTCTATTTTAAGTTTTTTTGTTACAATAAAAAATTATATGATGCTGATAAAATAGTATGATTGATATTCTGAATATAATTTAGTAGGTAGTTGCATAGACATTATATATATTATAGAGTAATGTTTATTGGTATTTGCTAATAATTAATGTATTTATCAATGTTGACTTCCATTCATAGGTTAACAAAGTTTTGTTAGTCTATGATTTCAATCAGATAAAATCATATACCTAAAATTTGTTGTAAAACATAGACATTATATATCTATACTTTAATTATATAGATATATATACATAGAGATACTATCTTTGATTAAGTTTAATATATATAATATACAATATCTATGGATATATGTATAGTGAAATATGTAGTTATATAGTGTATTATCGAATGTTACAGATATAAAAGGCAGTTCAACATTTTAAAATATTGTATTTGAAATAATCTATGTTCAGCATTATTAACAAACCAAACCGATGCGATGACGTAAACAAATCGACAGACGTGAAACAACTGGATCAGCGTGATATTGTAATATTACAGTTGGTGCAATTAACTAATGATATATTTGGAATATGCTGATTTTCCATTTTGTTTATTTCTTCGGAAAAGTAATCCAAATCCATGTTTAACAGTTCATCAACAAATATTTCGTTCCCTCTTCTTGCGAAAAACAAAAATTACAAAAATCAACCACTCTATCTGCTGCGAAATAAATGGATTCAATGCTGTTGTAATTGTTTTAAGTTCATTGGCAGAAATTTTTTCAAAATGATCAGTGCTTCCTCTCCTATTAATCTTAACTTGACAGCAGTTTTCGTAGAATAATCAGTGTTTTTTGTAGATTCTAGTTCAGCCAGTTCTGTTGCAGTATTTTGATACGTTCGCTTAGTCATATTCAATGCAAAATACTGAAAATATTACAATAGATAATAATTTAAAATTCAATTAACCATCGATAATAGTTATTTTGCTACGCAATCAATTTAAAAATAGAACTCAGCTTTCGGCTTTGTTCTATATTTTATGTGTCGTATTAATCTTGTAGCAATATAACTATAATGTCTATGTTGTCAAAAACTCATTTAAACACTCGTCTGTTGTTTAATAAATTTATCTATAAAATAAAATAAAATTCTATAAATATAAATTTCTAAATTACTTAGAAAGTATAATATAGTTTATATAGTAATATAAATGGGTCGACAAAAAATTTATTAAATTCATAGACAATGTAATTTACTGTAACTCGCAACAACAAAAAAATGAAGTAGTTTAGAAGGAGTGCCTCTACCACAAACAAAAAATCCTTTGTTCGAACAAAGACACCCCTCTCCTCCGCACCCTTACTAGTTAAAATTTTCCCACACCTTTACATGTTAAACTTCTGCACACCTTTACGAGTTAAATTCAGACGAATGAGAATTGAATATCATGGTATTTAAGGAGGTGTGTAAGTTGTTGAATTTATTCTCCTTTTTTATGAGCACTGCTACGCTCGTCTTCCATTCCTTCTGTTATACTTGTATTGTTATAATCCTGATATTTCTGTTTCATCATCCTGTCTACCCTCCCATTTATTCAGCGTAAGTGCTGTATTTACTTATTTAATCATGAGTAAATATTGCGTATGGTGAATTTGATTTTACAATTAAAAACTTGATTAATTATATCGATCGAGACTAAAAGAACTATGTTGCATATATGGAGAATTCCAATTTAAATCAATTATAACTATTTTTAGATATTTTTTGAAAATATATACTGCACATATTTTTACAGTGTTTAACTAGTTGACTAATGATCCTGTATAGCAATGCAATGTTTTTATATAATCTTACCACGCGTACATATACTTTAATTTATTTTAATTTATTATGTCGCCTTGTATGGGATGAACCTATTGATGTGGAAATATACTCTATTGATGGTGGGCACAAGAGCGTAAACCATTTAGACGAATGTCATGACAGATGACGGATTGCAAGACCAGAATTTCTACTGTTTTAAATTTTTAATAACAATACATATGTGGAGAATATATTTTTAATACCTTTATTATACTACTAGTATACATTTTTGATATTAATCATATCAGGGCCCAGGAGCCACGTCCAAATTTTCAATAGTTTAAAATGCTTGTAATCTTCTGTAAAATCATTTAAAAATATGTTTAGTTAAAATTATCGCCTAGGAGCCATGTCCAAATTTTCAATAGTTTAAAATACTTGTAATATTCTGTAAAGTCATTCAAAAATATGTTTAGTTAAAATTATCGCCCAGGAGCCACTCCAAAATTTCTAATAGTTTAAAGTTCATGTAATAAACATATCAGGGAGCCGAGGAGCCATTCTCAAATTTCCTTTTGAGTCAAATGCTTGTAATATTTTGTGCAGTCATTTAGAAATGTGTTATCGCCTAGGAGCCTAGCTCAAATTTCTAGTAGTTTAAAATTCATGCAATATTATCGCAACTTTTTCCGAAATTAAAAAATTTACTTATAAAACCAAATTCGGAAATATTTATTAAAATCCCTAACATTTTGAAATAATACTATTCAATTAAAAGTTGTATATTTCTAAAAAAAATTGAAAAATTGAATTCTGCATATGTAATATTATAGTACTAAAAAAACTTTAATTTAGCCAAATCGGTTACTGTACTGCTTGAAATCTAAATATTGGTCAAAATCAATAAGTGAATTGAAGATATCGATAACTTCATTTATTGTTGATAATAGTCAAATCAAATTCTCCATATGCTATATAGTGCTAATAGCCATTAAAATTATAGAAATCCGTTATTATCTTGATAAAAATCAATAAGTGCTCGTAAGGTATAGATAACTATATTTAATTAAGTTTTTAATTTCAAATTCAAATTCTCTATATGCTATATAGTAAACACAGTTATTAACATTACTAAAATCCATTACTGTCTTGATAAAAATCAAAGTATGGATAAGAATCAATAAGTGTTCATCAGGTATCGATAACTATATTTAATCAAAAAAATGATTTTCTTATTTTTGGATTTAGAAGTAAGATATAACATTTTTAGATTTTTTCTGGAGAAGGTGGGGAGGGGGGGGATGATTTATGAGCTTGAGTTAGACTTTCCATACTACTTTTGCACTAAAATATAATAAATTTAATTTTGAATTTAAATTCATTCATTACAAACAATGAAATACGTAAATCTATGCAATCGGGATATATGGATTAAATGGATTATATTTTGTCTATGACGGATTAATATATGGCCTTTCTCTTGGATGAATATATATATTCCCAATTAATACCTAATATATTTTACAAAATGAATACCTATACCATGGAGTAAAAAGATTACCCTCCTTACTCTCTGACCTATTCAATATATAGATTAAATATCATGTTATAGATAGTTAGTTATCTATTGATAGGTGTCTATTATCAGTAAAAGGTGAAATTATTATCCGAAAGTTCAAAAGTACAATATTTAGCATGACACGGGAATTTTAATTTGTGAGACTTTTAATTGGTAAATAAAAAATATATATATTTTTCGACTTTTCAGTGTTTCCAATCTTGATTTTGTGGCTTTTAAAATTTGATTACGTAAGGATAATTTACATGAAAATTCACCGCTAACAATAATCCAATAAATCCTTTATTATAGAAATTCTCCTGAAATAAGAAATAGACTATTCGTCATAATACAATTTACACTTTGACAATTTCTTATTAATTGAGATAAAGTAAAAATAAATCTAGGAAGAGAGGTAAAAGAAAACGATCTTTTACACGTTTAAATCATTCAAATATTGCAATTGAAGTCACTTTTTGAATACATAAAAAAGCGTTTCTGGTCTTCATTGTCAAATGTTTATGTTTATCTGGACGAATTCTTATCTGAAATGCATGAAGACGAAATGATTATATATATTCATTTACTTAAAATGAGTCATGTATATTGAATTCATATCGAATTTTGTTTCGAAGATTATTAATATTAATACAAAAATGCAAGAATTCATGAAATTTATATATAAAATGGTAATTGAATAATTTATTTATTTATTTTGATAAACTGAAATAATAAAGTACCTGCGTCTTAACTTTTTTTAAATCTCCAAGTAGATATTCCTATTATAATAAACACAGACACAATTCCCAAACAAATAAATATGATTACAATAATTTCTGAAATGAAATGTTAGACATTAAATTTAATAAAATAATGAAATAAACGGGTAAAGAGACTGACTAGAAATCGGGTGTATTCACTTTTGGTTATATTTGTAATATGTATGACTAAATGTTAATTAGATCTAATTATTTATAGTATAAAAATATATCCAATTCACAAATTAATCCTTGATTGTAGTGTTCTCAAAAGTAGTAAAACTTAAATATTTGTGTGATGTGTTCTGACTCATTCAAAAAAGTTTTGCTGTACTATTGAAACCAAAACTAAATATGAATTGTAATGAGCAAACACAAGGTTAATGAATCATATATTAACATAGTAATTACAATTTATATAAACAATGACATAAATTGGTGTAACTATTTCGTATATTATAGTTAACATAGTTGCTCTAGGTATTCTAAAATTTTATTGAGCCTCTTTTCCGTTTTAAATATTGATCAAATTTTTACTTTTCAGGATGAACAGGGCTGTATTTACTGAACAAGTTTCGACTAAATTTAATGGTCTGTGATGAACACGCTACGGTAGTAGTATACGGTAGTAGTATAATGTTTGAAATGAATAATCAACTAAACAGTTTTAAAATCATTAAAAAAGTGAAATAATTTTATTAATGAATTCTATGTTGTGTTAAGAAGTAAATCCCAAAAATATGGATTAAAATGTCAAAACTATTAAATATACCTTTTTATTTTATTTAAAAATAGAAAATTCAAAAAATGTTTAATTTTAATTTGAGTCTAATAATTTTTTATGGTTGAACAGTACAGAATGCAAATGTTGTTTGTGCTGATTGGCCTAACAAGTTTTTTCACATCAAAGTACCTTGCTTAAAACAATTTGAAGATGATCCGTCCCTTTATAAGAAAAGAAGTTGATCAGCCGAAGCAATTTTTTAAACTCAATGGCATACTTAAAAGGCATAATTGTGTTTATTCACTCATAATGTTGTTGAATCAAAAATATAGACATTGGGAGTCCGTGTTTGAGACATATTTTCTTGTGAAGGTCTAATAAGACCTTCTCTTTATGAGGATACTGTGAATGGTACAAATTGGAGGAGCCGCAAAGCTTTGATAAGATATTCTTTATTCTCTGCGTATATTCAACAAATGTAGGACCATTCTTAAATGAAAAAATACCTATAGGGTACCGGCTGGATTGGTAGAAGTGGGAGTATTGAGTGCAATTAGAAGCCCCCACTTTGGGTGCTATGAAATAATGTATATGTGTGGAAAGATATTAATAGTAGAAATTAAATCATTTTGAACATTTCTTCTGAACTGTCATTACGAAAGTGTTTTGTAATCATTAATCTTATTTGTAATGATTCATTAATTATGTGTTCTTTTTCAGAAACATGTACTTTGTTTAGCAAAAATACAAAACAAAATTATATTATATAGTTTTGAACTTTTTAACCTTATTTATGAGACACCTTGTTCATGTGGTTTCAAAAAATTGTTTAGTCAAATAACGAAACCAAAAGTGACATAAAATTGTTTCAGTTTCAATTATAAACAACTCATTCGCATTACAACTAGCTCGAGTAATTTTTAAATATCTGTGGTGGTCAAATATCTACCGAATTATAATAACTCCCACAGGTTTTGAGCATAAGGACTATTTTCTGCACTTATCGTCATATATTTGTTAACTAATTTTTTAATAAGTTCGACCATTGGCATTTGAAAAAATTAAAATTCTTTCCCATACCACTTGAAGTCTAAATTACTAGTAAAATAATTGGCCTTGAATATGAGCGTAATCTCCACTTCCCCCACCCCCACAGATGTCAACATTAACTTAAAGCATATTAAATGAAATAAAACATACGTGTCTTTGACATTGACCTTTTAATCAATGATATTTTAGCTTCAACTGCATTTTCTCCTTCCTGACAAGTAATTTCGAATCCATCCACTGATTTCTCTAATGTACCGTTAAACTGAATTTCCTTAAAGGGATTCAATGGCTTCTGATGTTCAAGTGGACTGGTCAATATTAATTCATTCAATCTATAGTCTCCCGTGTTAGTGCACACTATTCTAATCCGTTCTCCCTTGTTTAAGATAGTTGGAGACACTTCCTGTCCACTATCCATAAAATAAAATTTTATTTTCAAAAATCCAGGCGGTGTAAAAAGTTTAATTAATTTTTGTGTGATAATTTCTCCTGCTATTGAGGTTGCGTCATTTACTACAAGGTATGCATTATGATACTGAGCTAGCATCCTTTCCAGAGTAAATGTAATCTTTGTCGATGAACAATCAATGTTTATAGCTTTCACTTTTGGATTGTGTTCACAATTAGTAAACCTTATCGGATTAATAATTATCATATTATTAGTATAAACATCGCCAGTATACGTTATTATATTTATTCCACGAAGTTTATCGGATGGATTGGAATATGAAATTTCAAAATCAGCTTTTTTACTCAACATTAATGGACTGGTTAAAAAACGCAATGTGTATTCTTCCGAAGCAATATTTAAAGATCCGTCTAAAATAAATTATGAAGTTTTTAAATAATACAAAGAGAAAAAAGTAAAATTTTAAATTATAAAAGACTAAAATAATACTGAATAAAATGACATGGAATATGGCGAACTCTATAAAAATTTCGAATAAATATTCAATTAGCACGCTAAGATATCTGTTATAAAATGTTCCATTAATTCTAAACGATTCTGATTATTATATATATATTTAAGATATTTGGTTAGTTTTGTATTCACAAAACTTAGTTAAAAATATTTTAAACTAATTATATTTATCGATTTATAAACATCATTCAAAAGATCTGTATACCGACTATTAAGAGGCGAATTAAGCATTAAAAATTTAACGTCTGAATAAAGAAAGAAATACAGGACTGGTGAACATCTAGAGCAGTTTTACGGAACTGACGGAAGAAACTTGATGTCAGCATCCAATTCGTGAGCATTGGAATAGAAAAGACTAATGCTTGTACCAGCCCAACTTCAATATGAATTGGAGATTTCTGAGCAAACACGACCTTTACGCATGGAAACAGGGTGCAGCGCGGATTTAAAAAATTAAAAAATCAATCGATTTTTAGCTGCGGAAACCTGCACAAGCCTTAGAATTGAAATATAACATTAATTGGACCAATATGATAAGCTCAAAATGGTAGAAAGTCTGGCTACGATATCACGAAGCAACTTTTTCCCTTCTGCAAATGTAAGAGATTTAAAAGGCCGACATATTCAGAATAACAATTTATCCCCGCAACAGTTACAAATGAGCGTTTTCAGATGTTGTGAAAAATCAGGGGATATTTTTTAAATACTTTTATGAATATTGTTCATGCAGTTAAATATTTACATAGACGAAGAAACTGGGAATCAAATAAACACCTAGTCGGAAAATTAGAGTAGCTATACAAAACTACCGAAACACAAAGTTATCTAACAATTTCAGTTTATATATATATATAATAGACTTATATAATCTGAAGGATGCATAACTCTATAAAGAATTTCTATATTTGGTACAAAATAAGAGTGTTGTTTATAATACTTTTAGATTAGGATTATCTGTCTCTAGATTTTTATATAAATTGGAGATAGTTTACAACTTATGTAAATATAAATTTAATTTTTAACTTACACATTAAGAATAATAAAACAGACGTCATTTTATAATCCACAAGTTTCATGATCTTAAAAGTAATCCGTAATATTGACGTATTGTATCGTCTGAATTAAACCCCAAATTTAAATTAATAATAATTAATAATTAACTAGTAGAAACCCCATTTAATATTAACATATTTTCATACAAATGAAATTGTTTATAAATATTCCACCTTTGAGATGTTCAATTATTTTTATTATTAATATAATCAACCTCATCTATGGTTTTTGTATTCTATAGAATATAGATTAAAATTGCAATTTATAACCAGAAAACCAAAATATCTGTGAAATCTATTTAAAAATTTTAATTACTGGCGTATTGTAATCATAATACATTTGTGAAATGTCTAACCGATTTTCAAAAGGCAAATACATCAAACAGCAACAAATCAAAAAATGTGCAATCAAAGAATTCAATGATTTTCTTATACATATAGGAAAATAGAACTGAATTTATCGGAACTAGACAACATTTTAGATTCATTTGACCCAGCCGCGCGCACTTTCAATGAACAAACTACAAAAAATCATTAAGAACAATACGGAATTATTTGAAATGGTTAATATAAAAGATATAATGTAATTAAACCATTGTAATTAAAATTAGTAAAACCATTTTATCAATATTATCTTTTTTTAATAGGCTTTTGATCATTATATCGATATTCAATACCAATTCATGGGACTTGGTAATGCATTTCAATTATATACGGTAATATATAGTTAATCAATCAATATATAATGATCAAAAGCCTATTAAAATATATAATATTGCATAGTATTGTGAAATGCCTAGTTTAACAGTTGATGAACGTATTTATTGTGTAAAAAAACTTACTATAGCACAGGATTTATGCTATCTACGTTTTTTAAATCATATTAATGCCAATACGTAGTTAGCACAAACAAGGATACAGTTTTGTAAGAGCTAACACAATTTATGGTATATCATTTCTTTTGTGGCATGAGCTAACACACTTTTTACAATTTTGGCTAATAATAATATCACACTTTTTTGTTAAATATTAATATTAATACCATTGTTATTAATACTCATTCATTTTTATGTAAACCTCGAATTTGAAGTATATTGATGGTATAGTTTTCAATGAGTACGTTTGTAATGTTAAAAAATTCTTCAAAATCTAAATACATCTTCATTTTTATTTCATTTTATTCAAATTCAACCCATTTCTAATGTATAATTAAAAAATTATTAACATCGGTTGAAGTTTAGGAATAATTATTGGGTCTGAAGAAGAAGAAGAAGAAATCCGAAAAATGGCGATTTTTGATAGTCTATAACTAATTTAAGATCCATAAAAAATATCAACGTGAAATTTTGGAATACTGATAGAGTTGCGACGGCGCTATGCAACACATATAAAAATATGTCGACACCACTTACAGTTTTTTTTTATGATGATTATGTCAAAAATTCCTAGTTTGCGCTTATCCTACAATACCTACAGTGGGTAGGTTTCCCTCAAGTATTTAGATATTGAGCTAACAACCTACTACCGTAGGTTTAAATACTTAAATTAATAATTTTATTACGCAAGTCGTTAAATCATAAATTCTAGCCCTACTAATAATAATGGGCAGATCTAAATATACTCCTAATCAACTTTTTTTAAACATATTAATTATTTTTTATTTAATGAATATCTAATTCATATGTTTATGTATAAAATTTATTTCTTTATTAACATTTTCAGAGTTTCTATTAATTGAGTTTCAATTGATGTTGATGTAAAAAATGTTTACTGCAGTGCCATAAAAACAATTAGGAACAAGGGAATTAATGTGATACTACAAGTGATTTTGAAGAAACTATTTGTATATTGTACATACGTTTTCAAGAATTCTTGCATATTCCAATATTTTATAATTTTATAACGAATTAATTTTCGCTGAAGCTTTTTTTTCTACTTTAATTATAATACTTACGAAAAAGTTTTATTATATTTATATATTTATATATTTAAAAATATTATGTTTAAATATGTTTCAATGTGAATGTCTATCCTGTAAAATAATATATATTATTCTCATTTAGGTAACTTTTAGAAATTATAAATAAAGAGAGTTCATATATATTAATAAAAAAATATAATAAAATAATAAAAAAGAGTTCAAAACAACTTCCTTATTAAAAATTCTACCACGATCCCTAAATGGTTCGGTAATTCTCCAAATGATTAATTGGAACATTTTTTCATCTCTTTATCATAATGTATAATCCACCTTCAGTTCAATTTTTTTGTTATTCTGTCTAGGATCTCGCAGTTTTTATTTTTATTTGTATCCGACCTAATATAATTATGTAACATTAGAATTACGGAGGTTTGAATAAAACTACCGAATTCGTACTTTCGAAATAAATTATGATTTGAATGAAACCCTTTTCATTTCTTTTCGTTAAGCCACGCTTTCTCTAGTTTGAATATATTTGTTACATTTATATATACATATATTATAATGTATACTACTTTTTAGTAGAGGGTAATAAAAAAAGTTTCTTTTAGAAAAATTATTATTTCTATAAAATTTTCCTGTTGTAAATGATAATAATTAAAAAAAAAAATTTTTCACTTTTTTTTTAATTAGATTATTTCGAAAATACTGCTTATAAGACATTCATGAATTAAATATCAATGCGCGTTAGGGTGTATTGACGGGGGGTGGGGGGTCGGATTTTTGATCTTGCGCTAAGTTAGACCCCTCCTTTACTGGTTGCGAGAATTTAATCGAATAAATTTATGAAAATTTAAAATAAACGCTTTAACGTTTTTAAAATTAATTATAATATCTAGTAAGGAAATAATAATAAATCTTTGAGGAAATTCTGTAATTTGACTTATTTTCAAAACAAATTTTTGTTTATTGTAGACAATCAAAAATTTACTTACTAATAACCCATACAATAAAAAATTGCTGTTTAATGAGTTTAAAATGATCTTCATAATTCCTTTCCTGTAACTTCACATACGTAAGAACATACGCATCCTACTTTCGTCCTAACCCTGTACTTCTTCTATATTCAATTTTATAAAAAATTAACAAATGAATATCAAGATTATGTGACGATAACAAACATTTTATTATTTAGATATATAAGGAGACATTTAGTGAATAAATATAATTAAGTACTTCTGATTTTCACTAACTAAAGAAATATAAGTGTAACATTGTGTAATAATAACAAAAATATGCAAAAAATATGTTGCAAGTGAAATCGTGTTATAGTGTCACTATTTAATAAGAATTGATTTTACAGTTAAACACATTTTAGCTGCTCTAAAGTGTTGAGCGATTATGATACAACACATTCTCGAGGTCTTGACGGAGGTCTATCTCCATCGATTGGGCACGGTTGAACTTCTTCATTACGGATGGTTGCCTGTTGTTCAACTTCTTCCTGGATCGAATCAATTTGTTTACTGAAGTCATCTTCATAGTCATTGGTTGATTGGGCCAAATCACGTTTTGCATTTGAGCGAACTTCTGTCATTTTAAAACTGCAAGATAAATAAGACGATCAAGACTTTGTTTGCTAAAATAATGAGATTATCTTAATAAATATTTTACTATTTGTAGATATTCTAAGTTCAAAAGATTGTGGAATTTGAAATATTAATTCTTCTAAATTAAAAAAGAGAATAGTTATGTATATAATATTTATACAAAATTATTTTTTAATTTCAGAATATTTTATTTTGAATATAAAATTCATTAATATTTTATAAATTTAATTTAGTTAAAATTATGTTGAAGTAAGAAAGCAGGATTACCTTTAGTCTATTCGACGTTTTGAATCAAAGGTTTCACCAGAACTGTCTGTAGAAAAAAATATTTATGAAACACACCCAGAGAATTCATTTAAATAACAGTAATTCGTCTACCTATCACTATCGCAGCGAATTGAAATCGTTTCAATTGTATCACTTGATAGACAATAAATGTATTTTATATATTGTAACTTAATAAAACATTTGAAACAATTTCAATTGGTTTATGAAACTCCTACAGATGTTCGTTTCATATATAGTTCAATTTAACCAGTCTTAAAATTTCCTATCTTATAATGTGACTGAGTCAAATATTAGGTTAGATTGTTTATGAGCTGATGTATATTAACGCAGATAATTGTACTATAAAACCAAAAATTTAATTTCAGAGTGAGCTCCCCAAAAACTCGCGAGTTCAATTCATTGAATATCATAACATAGTCTTACCAATTTATTTATACTTTATAAATGAACACAGCGAAATGAAAATACACAATAAAACTTTTGGATGATATATTTAAAAAGATTTCATATCTCATTGTTATTAAGATTTCACGAACCATTCTTATTTATATTTCCTATACCAGATCTGTAGAAATAAAAAGCAGCGAATTATATTTCAAACATAAAATTGATATGGAGATAACATCATGTACCTCACCGCAGTGAATAAGTATAAATTACCGGAAGGAGGAGGGCCATGCATGATGACGAATGAACCTTCTGACCACGGACTAATTAAAAGACAGTTTTTTGGACACCGAATATTTCTAGTATACTAAACAACAGATTGATATATTGATATTATCATAATACACCAACCACGACCCCCATTTGAACGGCAATTACTTTTCCTGAAAAAGGTTTTTGGAAAAATATATTTGCTTGTTATTAGAAATGAAAAGGATTTCCTTAAAACGAACAAATCGAAAGATTTCAAAAATTTATTCTGTTGAAATACAGACCAATTTATGGAACGTCACAATATTAACTAACTATAGAACGATCCTTACTAAAAACGATATTTTAAAAATGTATCAAGTAAATAAAATGCAATCATGTAATAAATATTAAGTATTTAAACTGATTGAAAACTAATGCAAATTTTTGGAATTATTTTATTTTAGTCACTTTGTATAAATAACAAAATAACGAAAATAAACTGTTTATACAAACGAAAAATGTGCAAGTTTATAAACATCTAACTTATCCGTTTAATTTAATTTTAAAATCAATATTCCTGAATGACAGAGAAATCGCAGAAGGTCTGAATATTTTAATGACGATTTACACGAAATTGTGAAGTATAACTTTGTCCTACTGGTACAACGGAACTTTGCCCTAACATGGATTTTCGGTATATATGACATTTTTTATTTCTTTTTTTTTAATACGAAAAATATTTTTATTTTTAATTAACGAAAATTCAAATTTGTTTGGACCTTAAAATAAATGAGAGCTTAAGTCAAAATCGTTTATAAATAGTTGTTAATTTTCATTATCAACCATATTCGCACTTTTTAATTTTATCTGATTTTGATAAAATATATTGTATAAAATGGGTATTTTCAATAGATATTGTTTAGAAATGCATATCATAGAAAATATTTTTAGTTTTAAAGTTATGCGTCATAAGTTTTTTAAAATAATTTTATAAGTGAAATAAAACTTCATTTTAACTTGTAGGTCAGTGCCCACGACAAAAGGGGCTACGGGTGCAGAATCAACCCCAATATTTTGCTAATTTTAACATATGGTATCTTTGTAATAAACAATATCCGAGTATTATTTAAATCATTTTTTTTAATTTTAAAACAATTTAAACAAAATAAACGGCAGTCATTAAGAAAGCTCGTATTAATATTTTCTCAACAACATCAAGCACCCGAGCGGGAAAGACGCAGGATTTCGAATCCTAGTTCCGAAATCATTTAAAGAAATGAATTGATAAACATAATCTTTTCCTAAATAAGCATTATACTAATCTTTACTAATCTTTACTTACTAATTACACATTATTTCTAGTGTTAATTGTCTGCATGTAATTCAAGATAGATTATACTTTTTTCAATATAAATAAATTATAATGAATAGAATAAATAATAATGTTTGTATAATTCTTGGAGGACTTTTAACAGTTAAACTGTTTATTTGGGAATGTTTATTTTCTAAATTCTGATTATTTAGACGTTTAATTAATATTATAATTATTGATTTATATTACGAACCACTAAGACAAATTTATCAAATAAATAATTTTTTATAAATCAAAAAATAAATTAAATTAAATATTTCAATTATCAAGAATCGTCATCATTAATCTTTGTGTACGTGACTATTTTTATAGACAGTTTTCTAAATACCGAAATAGACATTATGTCACCACATCACAAGATTAA
>JAUZNC010003296.1:26389-37967 GCA_034780395.1 Vannuccia rotundouncinata | reverse complement strand
TACTTATTGTACCTAGATTTTCATTAAGGTGCTGTTATAAAATAAACCACTTATTATTATTATTATTATTATTATTATTATTGTTATTATTGTTATTATACCATATTAAGTTAAGCTTTGCACCTATATGTGCATTCTAATTAATAGTATTCCTTTATTTCATGGTTTATAAAAGTTAACGAGAATATTTAAATGGGATTTTTCTAGCAATTTGAGTATTGTGTATCTATGGTATACACTCTTTTATCTAGGAATAAAATTAAAGTTCCCCACCTCCTAATACCCCATTGTTTGGATAAATCGATATGATTAGCATCGTGTTTGCCACCAAACTGCAACGTGTTTACATTTGGAGAGTTGTTTCAGTTTAAACAAGAATTGAAATAGTGGACGCCAGTTACATATAAGCCCTTCCAAACCCGAAGTAAACTTACTGAAAATATGTAAATATAAATTGTCGATCAATAATATACTTTTTGGTAAATCATTTTTTATCTGAGTAAAGTACAACTATATTTAGAATTTTGTTTTTATGTGGGTAATAAAACAATAAAACAATTTAAATAATTTAGCGACACAGTAAGAGTGTAAATTAAGAAAAAATTTCAAATCTAATTGTCTGAAAACGTTTTAAATATAAATGTTAATCTTTACTTTAAAATTTTAAAAAACGAATTAATTGTTAATATGATATTTTATTTTTTAAATTAAACAATTAAAGCTGTACAGATTAATCAAATCAATACCGGCAAAATGTTATATTATACTTAAATAAACTTTTAAGAATTCGATTAATTAGTTTTAAACATATTAAACGAAATTCAACTTTCTAACATATTTACAGCTGAGCATTGTTAAATAATTTAATTTTTAACGAATTTTAACAGTTTTATATTCTACCATAACTTTGATCGGCAGTCCATTTCCTTTTAGCTTTATTCATGCCTGTTCCCATACCCGAAGTTGAGTTGTAACCACTCTATGTCCCCAAAATTCAATTAATTCCTTGTCAACCGAAAGAATATGCAACAAACTAATTAAACATGTCTATAACTACAGCTTGTGCCCTTCATATCTTTTATCATTGTCTTCATACCCCTGCTTCCTCTTATTTAATTATTTATAACTAAATTAGAGGGAACATTAATAAGAGAATATATCGACTAAAAAGCATATTCAGAGCTTTTTTTCGTCTACGCTCAATTTTTTGAATTGCTCTAAAGAGATAAAAACGTTTAAAAATGATTACAATGAGATGATTAAAACAATGATAACGCCAGTATGACAAAGACAAAGACTTACATTTTCAATAAATTCTCAAAAATAAAATTCATATCGGAATTTTTAGATAAAAACATGTCTTATTGGTCAAAAATAGAACGTTTTTTGTAAATTATTTTTATTTCGTTTTTAATCAATGAGTTGAATTGGCTGGCTGGCTGGCTAAAATCGATATGGTTTATTTCAGAATAACTTTTTAATGTATGTAACATATTTGTGAACAAGATACGCATATATATATATATGAAGATAATTAACTTTAATTAATTGAAAATAATCTGATCATAAGATGTTTGTTAGGTTCATGTCCAATTTGTTTTTCATCAAAAAATCTTTAAAATAATTATTTTAAAAAATGTAAATAAACTTCACCCTACAATTTACTGCAAATCATTTAAAATATATTTTTAAAAATTTAGAATTTATTTATTCCTTGAAAATGTTTTATTTTAAAACAATAAACCATTTTTTAATAAATCGAATTTATATTTTTATAATTACAGATTATTAACATGTCAAAACTTAATTTTATATACTTATGTTATGGAGTACATTATAATAAATCAATAAAATAATTGAAGATTTCCTTAAATTTTGCAAAATTTTAAACTTGTTATGCATTCGAAATTTAGAATAATTCAGTCTTATTATTTGTGTTAATGTTTACAACATAACTTTACAACCATATTAAGTTAAATGAAACTGTATATCTTTATAAAAACATTAAATAGCTGACAATAAACAATGAAATTAGGTTTCATTTAAAAATCTTTATAGAAAAAACATATAACTGCAAATCAAGTTTTGAAACGCATTCTATGAAGGTGATAATAACAAAAGTTTCATTTTTAATATTTTTTAAAAACGGTAATTGAGAACAGTCTTATACATCTTCAGTTATATAGTTTTGTTACATTCCACCTACTCAAATAATAAATTATATCAAAACTGATAACTGTTTTGTATTATGTTAAAATTAATTGTAGATAGAAAATAGTCCGACAAATAATTTTATTTTCCTGTTGTGGTTCCTGTGAAGAGTAGGTATTTTAAAATATTGTTTTTCTATTATAGAACTTACTGTCTGTTGAATTGTTAAACAGATTCCGATATCCTGCTGATACATATTATTAATATCCACAGTGCTTATAATAAAAATAAATGAAATTCCCAATAGTATGAGATGTTTTAGTAATATTACTTTTATATCTCTTGGGTAAACTTTTAATGGAATATTTGTTCACATTTATTCAATTTGATTTCATATTGTAAATGTTCATTTTTATATCAAATATTTCTGTAACTATTACACAGCACTTAAGTATCTTACTTAAATTGAATATTTCTACAATAATCCTGATTCAAATACTTTACAGATGTAGGTTACCCTTTATTTTTATATTCATTGAACTATTAAAATATTACACTACTCAAAGTTGCATTAATTCAAATTTCGTCATGTTTAAAAAACTTATAAATTGTCGTAAAAAATGATCCAGTGGATTTTTTCATGAATTTAAAACTTTCTATCACATATCTAAGATGTCTTTTTTACTTATCTAACTATTTTAAAAATAAGTGCATTTGTAATTTTGTTATCAAACTTTTTAAGTTGAGTGTATCACATGCGTTGATTAATATATACATTTACTGCTGTGTTCATCGGTTCAGTTTTACAAAATCAAAATTGTTAAAAATGTGTGCCTACATTTATTTATGTGGTTAAATTCAATAATCAGAGTTAATTTTCATCAAGATCTAAAACGACGTATATAAACAGTATACCATTGAACACTATATTTAAACGTGTATTAATTATAGCATAGCATCAACTGATTTTTTTATACGAGTATATTTTTAAAAGTTGAAACAGTTTAAAATTATTAGAAAATTACGAATTGTATTGTGAATTGTGCAATTTTTTAAAATGTCCAACTAATTTATTTCATCAAATTAATTGAAATAGTCAAAAGTACAATTATTAACTAAAGCACAACTATTATCCTTGTTTCGTAATTATGTACAAAATATTATTTTTAAATTTTATTAATTATTTATGCTGAAGGTACACATTTCTATAATATTTACAAAAACAGTAATGTCATTGTTAAACTAAACGAAGCTTTTGTCTGTTGTTATAGATTATAAATTTTTGTATGCAGAGTCAAGCTAAAATTATTTTCCTTCTTTTGTTTTACTAGAATTCTTTTAATTATCATTATGCTTGAATAGAAACGGGAAAATCAATAATTGTTTGTTCAATTTGAATAATATTGAAATAATTATTTCAAAATAATAATATAAAACAAACTTTTTGAAATAATAGTACTTAATTTATATATTTTGTTTAAAGTTACGTGAATAATACTTAGCTACTTGAAGACTATTCCAAACTCGTTTTTTAAGAATACGTGTTTATACAATAAATTATGGAATAGAAAATTTCTGTTTGAAATACAGATTATTAAATAACCTCAATAAATACTTTTTTAGACACAAATCTTCATAAATAAAATGAACTATTTTAAAGTATGAACTAATTTTTTTGAAATTTGTTTTGTTTTGAATATATTGCAATATAAAGCCATTTGTATTACTTTAAAAAATTTAAGTTTAAATACAGACGATTTAACTTATTTATCTTGGTTACTACGGGTACGTCATTTGTGTTTTTGTATTTTAGTAGTAAACTTTTTGAAAGAAAAGATGTTATTTGTAAGCATGAAAGGTGTATTATAATAAAATTGTGACTATTCTGACTATTATGAGTATTGTGAGGCTTAAAACTTTTAATTGTAAGTTTTAATAATAAAGCAATGAAATGTTAAAATATTTTGTTTCAATATTTTGATGTCCTCTCTGACACACTCCCCCATATCAGTATAATTATATTTTTAACATGATTGTATCTTTCAATAAAAATTATATTTTTAGTTTTCATCTTTTCCGTTGTCTTCGTTATTACCGAAAATATTTTTAATTGGCATTGACATTTCTATAATATCATCAAAACCTTAGATCAATAGAAATTCTAGAATTTAGAATGTCATTACCAACTGTCTATTATTGAATTAAGTTCCGCGCTATTCAACTAGATATTTGATTAGATGCATAATACTATAATAGACATAAAAAAATTAAATTTTCGTAATCAAATAATTCTGAATACCCTCACATTGAGTAAGAATAAGTGAAATTGTTATGAGCTTAAAGGAAAAGGATATTGGAAAACCTTAGATATTGTAATTAGTATATCAATGTGTTTGTTTTCTAAATGTCTTCAAAATAAAAAAAGTTTATTTACTCATTAAATATAAAAACTAATTTGTAAAAATATAAATAAATTAAAATTTAAACATTTTAAAGAAAAATAAATAAATACAATATTTGTAAAATAATCATAACAGTGTATAACAGTACGAAATTCCTTGACTTTTATACTTACCCCACCAACATCGTCGCTTACAGTTGTCATTTCTTCAAGAGAATTGAAATGATCGATTGACAAAATCCAATTTTCTTGAATGCGCCATCATGCAAACCAAAGAGATGTACAGCTAATTGATATATCAATTATATCGAACTTGAATAAGTGAAGAATTTTGAAGTTATCAGGGACAGTCAAAATGTTTCTTTGAATGAGAATATACGGCACAATTATGTAACAGTTTTTACTTGTTTTTGACGAAAGATTTTTGTAGATTAATAAACATTATGTAGCCCCAACGACACCACGGAGATGAGAATAGTAACAGAAAGAAGACATAGAGAGGGGGAGATGTGTCGGTGGTATTCACAAACTAAAAACTTGACAATAATCAGTTTGTCACTTCTGTATGTTGTTTTGTGGCTGTACCAACAGTAGCTACATCAAAATTGAAAGTTGTAGGAGAGACAGATACTATCGTAGACCGATGGTTTAATGGGGAAAGGGTGCGCTCAACGGATAGCTAGTGAAACGGGAGATTGTTTAAGTGAGAGTCTGGTTGTAATGTGCTGTGGAAATAGGGGAGGGGGGGGACGTGTGTAGGTAAATCAGATTTTTGTTGTTCTCTTAAGTCTTTGTGAAAGTCGTTTTTTGTGGAGGTGCGGTAGCTAGAATTAGTTCCTTAGTCAGCTGATCAAAGTTTAATAAATTTAGAATTCTATTAAGGAAAGGTCTCTGGAAAATAGGGATAAGGGAAAATGGGAAGGGCTCTAGAGGATCCAAAGAACCAATCCCGAAAATATAATCATTTAGCTTCGACCCAATCAGTGAAGTGTGATTATTATTTTCCTAATGATTAGCCTAGGTTTTAAATGTCCACATTATATAGTTAAATAGATATAAATTGTTTTTAAAAAAAATTAAAAACGTGTTTGAAAGATAGTGTTGTCGTGTTTTCTAAAGGACAGACTATAATATCAAACGATGATACCACCAGTCGGGAAAAGGATAAATAAAATTAATAAAAATTAGTTTTAATAGTTTTCAATAATTAGTATATATATATATATTATGATTATTTAAAGTACAGTATGTAAATGTAAGAAATGTCTATAATACGATATAAAGAGTTTAGAAAATTAAAAGAAAATTTCTCTCTGAATTTGAGTTTTCATATTTTAAATGATACATTTTCACTGTGACTAAAAAAATTCAAATAATAAAAAAATGTGTTTACAGTATTTACAGTATTTACCACTCTGTACCTATAAATCGATTGTAAAATCTAAAGTAATAATTACAGATTTAATAATTAACTACTTAAAGCACTAAATAAAATATTCTAATGACACATTCAGAATCTTTTTAAGTTAAATATTAATCCTAAAAGTACTTTTGCAAGCATATTGTACGACATAATATTTTATAATTTAACACATCAAACATTATATATATATATATGTATGTAACACAGCTATGTATTTCTTGTTCTAAAACAAATATATATCAAGTAAAAGATATTTCACTTGTAAATAAAACGTTGTGGACACTTTTTTCTTAATTTATGGACGTTTTTAGCATCATAGTAATGTCCGAGCAGAATAGAGTTTGACTTTCTCTCGGCGTAAAGAATTTTGTCATGGTTGTGTGTGTATAATAAAAATATGTTTAGCAGTCTTCTTTCAGGGAATATGCATATATCTTTGAATTATAAAACAGCACCTGAAAGATTTGCAGTGTGAGATTTTAACGCATTTTATTTTAAAAAGATTTGGAAATTTAGATTATATCAGTCGCATTTCTTTGTGCTCATTGATCGCTTTTATTGATTACATCAATGATATGTTGACTTAAAACTATTATAATATTTAATATTTAATATGGCTAATTTTATCACAGAGTGTTTTTTTTTACTTTTATTATTATTTACATTTTGTATTAATTATATTGTATATTATTTCATTATAACATTGTCATATTTTTACCTCCTGTTTAACCAAAATTTGTTGGATTCAATATATTGAATTAATATTGTTATATTATGCAATTAATAATAAAAGGTTGATTTGTTTTACGTTATTTCGAAATTTCAATAACGACAATAATATAAATCGGATTTTATTCTTTTGAAACGAGTATTATATGGATAAATATGTTACTAAGTATACTTATATAACGACATAGGTAAACTAACTTTTATTTTCACTTTTGATTCATAAAAGATTAAATCAAACTAGGCCCAAATTGATAATCGAGTATACAATGGACAAACACCAACATTAGATACAATAGCGAAGGTTTAATAATTAATAGAATAACCAACGGGTACTCATGAGGAGTCGGCAACTGAACTGTAAGTCTATACTCGTTTTACTTGTGTTCTTCCGCTGAGGTAGTCTTATAGTTCATTTTCGAAAGCTGATGGAGAAGAAGTTGGATTACGAGTGATAATACGTCTGTGTTCTATTGGACCCCGAAACTTTAAGGTGGTCACAGTCGTTCACCATCGTTCTTAAGTATTTTGACAATAGGGCTGTGAAATATAATCCATATACTATTTAATAGTTTTGATGGACCGGGCAGGAGACAAATTGGGATTTAATAATATGATTTAAAGATTTTGAGGATATAAACAGAAGGACAATGGATTTCAGGTGGTGATTTTTGAGTGCGGTGTTTTTGACTTTGAAGTTAGAAGAGGCACTGATCTTCCATATACACAGAAGAAAGGTTTTACTTTATAAAAAGAAAGTTTGTAAATGTAACAAAGTGGTTGTGCAAGAAAGGCAACTGAATTTAATTCCATCTTTTTGGCTGAATTTAATATAGACAGTTTGGAATAGACCTCTTCGTCAGAAATGGTATGATTCAATGTCTTGATCATTATAGATATATTGTTATGTTATAGTTTGCAAGTGTTGTGTGTTGAGTGATAGGAGACCAGCAATTTTGAATAACGAGTATGTGTAAGGTGTATCGAATAATGTGGATGTTGACATTATAGCTGATGGTTTGTCGAAGTAGTTCAGCTTTCTTTTACATTTCAAATTATAATTTTTACGATTTGGTATTTACATAAAAGTCAAAGTGAATACTGAATTTTTTAAATATTTTGCGAAGTCCATATGTTAGATGTTTGTTTGTGATCGATAATTTTTATTTGTGATTTAAGATTTTACAATTTAATAAAAAAAAGTATAAATATTCATAATAATTTTAAATATATATTTAAAATAAATGATTAGAGATATAATTTTCAGTTGTCACTAATTTTTATCATACAGCGTTTAATAAATATTTTATAGAAAACAAACTTATTCGTGCGTTATTGATTTAATTTATACTTTATTGGATCAATTTATATAATATTGATTTTTTATATATTTTTTTAATAATATAGAAACTAACGTGTTTGTTATCTAATTGAATTTGAATTCTTATTTCTAATATTGAAACTTATTTTTCTCATTTCCAAGAAATTTAATTTTTATAACTGTCCGTCAATCAATCTCATAAAATATTTATTCTGAATGAGATATAATAAAAGTATTGTTCCCAGATGTAACGTCAGTTAAATCATAATTAGTAATCTTAATTAAATGTTGAGGCATCTTCTTTTAAAAACTCTTTTTTTAAAGATTGGCATAAAATTGTCCGTATTGTTATATTCATCCTAAGACTAACTCAGAGAAATATTTTCATGTCAGAAAATGGTTATAAATTTATATTTCGGAATAGTACAAAATTGGAAATTCTTTTTGTTTCATTGAATATTTCAATACATAAAAGAATTGATCTTATATTATGATTTACAAGATAGAATATTTTATGCAAATATTACGTTTGTGAATTAGCGTTTTTAGTTTGTTTTAAGTAAAACGTATAGACACAGAATACAGCAACATATTTTGTTTTAATTATATACATTTATAAAGCTAATTCAATAAATGTATTTAATTAAAACGTCTTCTGTATATATTAATTAATTCATGGTGATTTCGAAAATATGTGTGGAATTTATGTCAATCTGAGTTAAGTAAATTCATTTCATTTATATAACAACCCGTTATATTTTAAAAGCAACTGTCCAGGGGTGACACTATTAATGTCTAAATGGATTACTTTGTTTATATCTACTATAAACTCCGAAATCTCCCTTGAATGAGTCATGTTCACAACTGGTCGACACTTCACTTATATCCCTATTTGTAGTCTAAATAGATTTTCCTAGAATATAAATGCATGTTATTACGATGCCAAATTGTAGTTAAAAACGTATCTTCACAAAACCAAACCCTAATAATATGTGGATGCATTGATGACCTAGATATTTTCTTTGGTATTGATTTTAAATGAATGCATCGGTTTTCTCGATCGGTGATTCAAGAACATGTACCATATTTATGCAGGCTCCTTACTATTACTTGACTTCTTTCTGTGATTCGTGAAAATATATTGTGCGCGTTTTTTTTCTTTTGGTATAATTGGTAACCATTATTTTTGCATATAGTGTTAGATTGCAATTTCTGTGTTGTTTTACAGCTACATACATTTAAGATTTGTACAACATTCAAGTAGACATTTTTTTCTAGAAATTGTTAACTTCCATTTATTTAGTTTATCAAATCTACATTTTAATAATGGCTAATCGAACTCAGGAATTTGGTATGGATGTGGCAATCTCAAGGAAGGTAAGCACGAAAAATCAATACTTACTTTGTTTTTTTATTATATTATGTTGATATATATAAAGAATATCTATTTATTTGCATTAATTTGTTCAGATTTAATAGACTTTGTGAAACTTTAAATATATGAGACTTAATGAAATTTTGCTTTTAAATTATATATATATATATATATCTATTTTATGATATAGATTTCTAGTTTTTAATTTCAAAATCGTTTTTATGTAAGACACTAATTAATTTTCCTCCTATCTTCATTAAAGAGCTATATTATAATTCATTGACTTTAATAATACTGAAAATAATTCTAATATGTAATTGATCAAATAGAAAATGAAATACAGCATATAAAAAATAATAAAAAAGTAATGTTTGATTTTTTTTGTATTTCATCATAAATATTCGTAAACCTTTTACCGAGATATATAGATGACTGTTTTCCTTTTAATAGGTATAATCATTCAAAATACAAATTATAATGTTTGTTAACAAATAAAATACTATTTAAAAATTAAGTTACTAATACATTTTAAAGTAATTATCAATTCATACAAAATAACTCTCATACCTAAGACTGATAATCAGAAGTAGATAATAAAAAATACTGATTTTAAACAAACTGTTGGCGACGAATTGCGCTCCTAAAAGAGTACCATACTCGTCGGACGATTTGCATTCTTCAAATATTTGCCCAGCTGGTCCGACGACATTTCATTGGACGGATTACGTTACTCAAAAAAGAACGCAGTCCGTTCGACGAGTACCGTATTTATATCGACACCTACAAGGAACGAAATACCAACATTGACCCCAAACATTGCAGATAATGGTGTCAAATCCTCCGAAATTGAGGTCTGTCGGTGATGGGAGGATTGGTTTAGATTTTATTTTATTTTATTTTCTCATATTAAAGAATGAGAGTATGTAAACAAAAATAAATTACTTTACTTATCAAATAAAAGGTTTAATTAGATTTTAAAATGATTTGTTGTATATTATTTTGAACAAATAACTGATTTCGACATACTGGAACAAAAAATGAACATATCTCATATTATTGTATTCAAAAGTATCTTGGAATAAAACAATATGATATGTGTGTTAATTTTTTGTTTCAGTATGTCAAAATCAGTTATTTGTTCAAAATCTAATTAAACCTTTTATTTTATAAAAAGAGGCATTTTCTCGTAAAGTAATTTAATGTTGTTTGAATACTTTTATTTTTTAATTTGTAAAAGAAAAAATCTCTAGCAGACGTCCTTTCGGAATGTTCGACACAATTATCTACAATTATAGGGGGTCACTGTAGTTGTCTCGTTTCTTGTCGCTGGAGGGTTTGAGCTACCGGACCACTTCGTCGTGGAACACAATTGGTCGCCAACAAAAAACTTCTTTTTAAAAACGTTTATTTAAATACTGTTGAAGTAAATTATGCATTTTTTCTTTATTTTCTTGTTTGAAACGTATCGAGATACTTTTATTTATAAATTTATCAAATAATTGCTAACATATATTTTAGTTAATTATAAAGAAATAAGGAATTTGATAAATATAGGTTATTTTAAATTTTGATAGGTATATTTTTCAATTTTCTAACTTATTGCAATACGCAGTATAACAGTAATTAATATTATATCTTAAATCTCGATAACAAATTTTTATATAAATAAGACCAGATGTTAATTTTTATCCAGCTTTTAATATATAGGCCTCATCTAATCAGGATATTATTCAAAATCAATTTGTGTACATAACGCCCCTTAACAAATTTTACAATCTAAAAAATATACCCCCATATCAAATTAATGAGTGTTTTTGAATTATGGTTCTATGTATATTCAACGAATTTTATTTCAAACAATATAATTACATTTTTTAGTTTTTTTAATTATATAGTGTCCTGACTTATGACTCAATTACAATATAATTATTTTATAACTATTTTATCAATCGTTATCCCGGTTACACTTTTTTATTACCCATAATTTTCATTGTAATTATCATTAATACCCATATCTGTGATTGTAATTGTCCTTAATACCCATAACAGTCATTTTAATTGTCATTAATACAGATAACAGTCATTGTAATTGTCATTAATACAGATAACAGTCATTGTAATTGTCATTAATACACATAACAGTCATTGTAATTGTCATTAATACACATAACAGTCATTGTA
>JAUZNC010003296.1:1632-26289 GCA_034780395.1 Vannuccia rotundouncinata | reverse complement strand
GTCATTGTAATTGTCATTAATACACATAACAGTCATTGTAATTGTCATTAATACACATAACAGTCATTGTAATTGTCCTTAATACACATAACAGTCATTGTAATTGTCCTTAATACACATAACAGTCATTTTAATTGTCATTAATACCCATAATTATCATTGTAATTGTCCTTAATACACATAACAGTCATTTTAATTGTCATTAATACACATAACAGTCATTGTAATTGTCCTTAATACACATAACAGTCATTGTAATTGTCATTAATACAGATAACAGTCATTGTAATTGTCATTAATACCCATAACAGTCATTGTAATTCTCATTAATACACATAACAGTCCTTGTAATTGTCATTAATACACATAGCAGTCATTGTAATATCCGTTGTAATATTCATTATACCAGTTGTACGTTGTAATAATACTCATTACACCTATTGCAATACTCATTTCTTTCATTGTATTTGTTACACCCAATCTTATACTTCGGAAATAATATTTATCGTTAAATTTAAAATCTTTGCATATTGATTTTTCTAGAGGAAAACATTTTTAAATTTGTTATTTGTATTTTCAAATGTTTTGTCAGAATTAAAATATATAAGGATTTGGCAAAAACAAAATGAACATTTTTATATGACTATTTTATCTTGAACTAAAGTTGATTACTTTTTCTGTTTTCATACACATTTCAATCAATTATTCTTTCAGTTGAATAGTAAATATGATCAAGCTACAGAACAGGAAGTTGTCAATTGGATTAACTCACTGGTCGGTACTAATCTTCCTCTGGGCCGGGAAAATGTCTGCAACGCTCTTAAATCAGGACAAGTTCTAGTCAAGTAAATATACCACGCACTTTATAAATATGGAATTAGCAATTTTAAATTACGCATGATTAGAATGTATTTTGAAAGATAAAAAGTATTTATTTATGGAATATATCGAAATTGTATTAAGTATTAATGACCGCAACTGTAATGTTTGCAACATACAAACTGTTTTTTGTTGAAAGCTAAATTGTTTGAATAACAGTGTTTATTTTGAATTTGACATAATATGTATGTGCTGTTTATTTATTATTCATAATATTTAGCAACACCAATCCAATTATCTATTAAAATAATTTATAATATGTGTTTGACGCTTCAAATACATTGTAAGAGTTTTCAGCGCATATTTAGCTCACAATATTATCAAATCATTAGTGGAAACTGTCCTTAATTAACTTCATCTAATTCCAAATAGTGTGCTTTTAAAATTCTCTATATGGCATGCAGTTGATATGTTCAACCGACAGTGTCTATTGTTATTAAAATAAACAATGAACAAAAGCTAGGCCTCATACCGATTCACTAGGCTTCAATTTTCATTAGAAATCGTGAATGATTTCATTAAATGATAATTCTCAAAGCCTCCTGATAATAGCTTGCAATGGGAAAAGTTATAATTGCTTTCCTTCCATATTTGCGGGACAAATATTTATATAATAAACTGGGTATATTTGTTAATGTTATACCTGCTAACGAATAGATTATATTTATATTTTTCAGACTTGTCAATGTCATTTATGACGGTACACAAAATCTTCCCAAAAAGGCTGCCGCTATTAAACGACCAATACGATTCACTACGATGTCTGCTCCATTTAAACAGGTATTAATAGATTTTGAATAAATAGAAATTATCTGGGTGACGTTATATAGGAGATAAACTAAATGAGATAAATAAAGTAAACATAGAAGACACAAAAATATTGAAATATTTAACGAAGATTTTAAAAAATTCATTATGTTAACTAATTAATCCTTCAATCCCTCAATTTTTTAACCTCCCATCACATTTAAATTGATATTTATAACGACTATTATTAAAAAGTATAGTTTCTTTCAATTAATAAATGATATGAATTACTTTAATAAAACGAACTTTGTTAGGTATATCTATAGATTGTAATAATTTTTCTAAATAATTATTGCTTAATTATATTTAAACCACACAAAGGATTAGTTCAAATATTCTGTTATGCTCATACATATCATAATTGGATACTTAAAGGTTTAGGGCATTTAATTATCTATAATTATTCTAAAAAAATAGTCCAATCAAACAATTATTTGCACATCATTCAATAATTGATTAAAAATTCATTCTTAATTGACTTTTTATACCTACATTAGTTCAGTCAAGAAAATGATATAATTTTGTCTTTTCATTAAACGAACATCATCCTTCTATTATTTTTGAAAATTTAATTTTTGAATGAGCATTTTTTGAACAATTATAATCAATGTTATGATGTGGACTAGAGCTTCTAAATGCATTATACATAATACAAAAATGCTATAAAGTTATACACAACCTAACATACGTGCAAATAACTATAACTTAATCTTATTAATGTGTGTTATAATATATCATTCAACATTTTTAATTCCTTAGTATATAACAAAAATTAATAATTGCAACTGTTATTAATTTTTTGAGCTTTTGATTAATGTGAATAATTACAAAAATGTATGTATAGCTATGAAATCGTTAGTACTATTAAAAATGCCATCCTATTGTATAAAATTTGTTTACAATTTCAATTCTTTCCTTGATTGATAACTATTAAAAAGATAGAATATTACATAGCTTTTAAACGATATGTTTAAGAAGCTTGGTTAGTTTTTATTAATTAATAATACATTTTTACAAACTGATTATTGGAATTAAACCAAAATATACACAATTAAAAAGTTTTTTAAATATAAATCAATTCAGGTACCTCATTACGTAATATTTTACAGTGAAATTAATAGAAGTATAAAGAGATTTCAAGATTTCCTTATTTAAAATGCGTTATTTAATTGTTCAAAATGTTAATTTTATAATAATAGACTATAGAAATAATTAAGCTTATATAGTTTAATTCAGATTAACTTTTCTGTTGTGAAATAATACAATAATCAAATATGTTAATCTAAATATATGTAAATCGATAAGTAATTATAAAGAGTTTGCATTCATTAAAAGAATCCGGTTGAAATTGCAAATATCGACTTTGAATAATATAATTCAAGAAAAAATAGTTGAAACTAAATCTGTAGAATAATTAAGGATCGAGAAATTGCTATTGATAATAATTGGTTATATAGGCTCTGCACGAAGTTCACCTATTCTCATTATAATATAGTTATTCTGTTAAATTAATGCATTTTGTGTAGTTGTATGCAAAGTTATGAATGTTAAACAGTATAAATCGTGTGTCTTCATTTGTAAAAATATTTTCTTAAAACCTTTTTGTATGTGTCAAAATATTTATATATTTTAATTAGATAAATGTAACTCATTTTTTATTAAATGTTTGAAAGTTGTTTTCTGATTTAAAAATCGATAGGAATGAAAAACGTTTGTTGAATTGGTCAATTTTAATAATTAATATGTTTAGTTCTCTAAAGGTAAAATCAATTGACTAATTCTGAACATTAATCACCCCAATAACTCATATTTATTCATACATCAACTAAGGGAGATGTTCACATTTTGATTTTGTTTTAGATGGAAAATATAGAAATATTTCTGAATACCTGTCTTGCCTACGGAGTGACAAGAGCCAGCATGTTTCAGACTGTGGACCTCTACGAATGCAAAAATATGGCACAAGTACTCAACTGTATTCTTCAACTTGGAACTGAGGTGTTGCCCCGTTCACAATTTTAATATTAATTTTCATAATATAGAATTGTGTGCAATTATAAATATTTGTAAAAGATTAAAAGATTTTAAGATTATAAGTCATTCGTTTTATAATATATTTGAACACATTTTATTTCGATATCTTAGGTTTTAAAACCGTTAATCTTTAGGTGACTTTTTAGAATTCCTAATTTTCTTTATATTAACAATTTTAATTATAAATCATGAATTAAATATTTATTTTATCTTTTAGTTTTAGTATTTATTTAAAATTAATAATTTTAATAAATCAACATATCTTTAAAAAATCTTTCTTTAGTTACGCAATTTTGAATTTACTATATCTTTTTAATTATTCATAGTCTTCCTAAACTATTTATAAGCAACATTCGTATTCTAAAAGAGTGAGAATTTGAATATTATTAGAGTTCATGTATTTTTTATAATATTAATGGCATTGAAATGTTGATTTTGTCTTTTTACAAATATTACAAAAATATAAACATTTAGAAAGAATTGTTCTCAAAGAGGTGTTTTTTAAGTGTAACAAAATAGCGTAGATATATTTAAAGAGGAGAAATATTATTTAAACATTTTTCGTTTACATATATTTCATAATATTTATTTAAAATTGAGGTTTGAAAAATAGTATATTTATATTATAAAATGAAATAGAGTAAAATTATATAATTATAATTCGGATTTAATAATTGTTTAGTGTCAGCGAAATGGTTTCAACGGTCCATGTTGTGGACCTCGGCCTACCTCAGAGAATCGACGAGAATTTTCTGAGGAGCAGCTAAAACTTGGCGAGGGTATCATCGGTCTGCAGGCTGGAACCAACAAGATGGCGTCCCAGAAGGGAATGTCTATTGGCACAGCGCGTCACATTGCCGACATAAAATGTGAAGAGATGACCCGGGAAGGTCAAGCTGTGATTGGTCTCCAGATGGGAACCAATCAGTGCGCTTCACAAAAAGGAATGGCAATGGGGGCTAATCGACACATCGCTGATACATCAATTCAACCTATGTGTATGGAGGGACAGGGCATAATCGGATTGCAAATGGGCACCAATCAATGCGCATCTCAAAAAGTACATACAATGTTAATCTAAATCAATTGATTGTCTATACCTTACCTTTTAGAAACAATAAAATAGCCAAATGTTCATTGTAAAATGTTCGCAAACAATTTTTTAATTGATTTTATAAATTTATATTGATTAAAGTATATAAATAATTATTTATTTTTTTATATTTTATATTTTATATTTTATATTTTAATTTGATAATTTAGTTTTGAGATTAAACTATTAATCAGTTTTATGTTGTTTATTGAACAAATATTATGTACTTCCTTATGTAAGTTCAAATATAAACAAGTCATATATAAATATTTTCGCTTAGAATAATTATTTTACTGATTAATCGAATTACATATGCCTTATTCTTCTTTCGATTGTTTTAATTGTTTAGTAGCTATATAAAAACTTATCAATGTATTTCAAATATATAAAATATGAAATATAAAATAGGGAATGTCAATGGGAGGACAACGACATATCGCTGATATCAAATGCGATGATGCCAGTCGTGCAGGTCAGGGTTTTATTGGCTTACAAGCGGGCTCCAATCAGGGAGCTTCACAAGCGGGTATGCGATTTGGAGGCCAACGTCACATTGCCGACCTTCAAGTGGAAGAAATGGACCGATCTTCTAGCAATCAGGTTAGCCTTCAAATGGGACCCTCGCAGGATCAAGTTGCGTCTCAGTCTGGAATGTCATTTGGATCGCAGCGTCACATTCTGGATTCGCATTAATTGTTGAAAAAGTTTCAATATGCCTCAATTGATATTATTATTCTCATAAGAAATTAGTTCGTATTGATTAAATCGTTTAAAAACTCTTTTATTGGACATATTCTTTTTATTGTTGTTATCTATTTATTGGTGTTATTGATTCTGTAGAATATTAAGTATAAGTATATAACTATTTGAATAAGCAAAGATTGTGGTATAACATATTTGTAGCAACTTTAAAATAGCTTTCTATTCAATTTTTGATAATTTTGAAATTAATAATTTTGTGTGTAATCATGTTTTGTTCAATAATAACTTCAAATGTATTATACGATTCATGAAAAATGAGTTTTAATTGCACATTTATAAATATTATTCTAAAAATTAGATGAAGGGGGTATTCTGATCCTCCATAACGGAAGGTATAACTATAATGGGTTGGAGTGTTGACTTTATTGAGTGACGTATGTTTACATAAATATGTTTTTAATTTATTCTATTAAAATATAATATAATAATATAATTTAAATTATATAATTATCTTTCAACATCATGTTGATAAATATTATTATCAAAGACTAAATTTAGTTTTGGTCTGCATTCTTTAACTAAATCGATTCCAATATGTATTATTTTTGTAATCAAAGTAATGCCGATCTCTTGATTAGTGAAATTTATAATATTTATAATATCCAAAAAATTCGGCCTTGTGACCAAAGATATTGGATATATGACTGTTGTCTTCAGTGTTTGTATGTGGTGGTTATATAATGCAACCTTGCGTCTTCTTAAGTCTCATTATAGAAAAAGTTGTAGACTATCGAAGAAGAAAGTTACAATTCCTGCAAGAAAGGTAAAACAAAAAATAATTTGCGCGCGGCAATCTGACGGCGAAAAATGATGTGTTGGATGATTCAAATGAATCTGCTGATGAAGAGTATGAATGGCACAATGCTGAAGAATGATGTTGAAAGAAAAGGGTTGGATGTGCCGAAAAAGAAAAGCATCAAATTTGAACCCCGCAATGATATAGAAATCGAAAATAGACGATCTGTTTGGGAAAATACAATTATTTAAAATTTTGTACAAAAATCATTGATAATGACTATATTGTATGTTATGGTATGTGTATTGTTAATTATATTATTTAAAATGGGTATTTGGTATCTATATTGTTTTGAATACGTTTTCTTCCTGTTATAGACTTTCAATTAATGAAAAAATACATCCGTATATTATACTAACTTCTAGTGAATTTTCATTGCATAAACGATGCCATTCTAATATTTAAGGTTAGCATTTATTTTACATATACCAATCTCAGTAAAATATTTATTAGAGATGGGGAGGGAGCGTAGTGCTAAATGTGACGTAATTTTGGAGGGAGGGTTGGGGAAAGGGGCCCTTTTACTTCGCCCAATAGCGATTCACCTAATTGTGAAATACACCTATTCACTTGATATCGTTTCACCTAAGTTAAGAATAAAAACCAACAAAGAAAATTTAAGAAAGAAATATAATCTTAGTTAAACAATGTTTCACAAAATGTTTCACAAAAGTATACGTGTATGCGCACCCTTCGATGATTCATTGTAATTCTTCATAGAATGTTACGGCGGTGACGTTGCAGTCCTTCTTGTTGCACTTCCAAATTGTTTTATTGTCTTTCTTGCTATTCACATGCAACATATAGCCTTCCAAACATAAAAAAATGCATCCTCGATTTGATTTAATGAATTTCATTTCAGCCATGAATCTGTAAAACTGATCGAATAAAATTGTTTATCTAACTTAACGAATTACATTACCGTGAAAAGAGATTGGTTGATTAGGTGAACTTATACAATGAACAATCTGTGCCGATGATTTAATCGCATTAACGTCAAACAAGTATTGTAAGGTGAAATGATATTAGGTGAATCGATACTTACCCAGGGGAAAATGTGACAATCTGTGACGAGGGACCGAGAGAGAGTCAAAAAATCGTAAAAAAAGCGTGACGTAATTTTTGGACAGCTCCATATAGTGATAAGTAAAAATTTGATTTTATATAAATAATATATAGTTAATATTATAATACAAAGTATATATAATTATATAATCAATAAGCTCTCATGCATTTTAATCAATCAGTATAATTATTATGATTGCTCAACAAAAAATGCGGGGTATAAATATAAATAAGTGTAACATTTGCGAGATTAATTAATTAATGAGCGATATAATAAATTGTGATCGTCAGTTGGATTAGGAGAACAATTACGTGGACGACAACGAGGAAACAGAGTTTTGATTCTCAGATGAAAACGAAGAAACGAACAAGACACTAACCGCAACAAAAATACTTTACGTTTTGAATTTATGGAGGAGTTGAGTTATCAAAAAAATTAAAACTGAATGTTTTGGAGAATATTTCTAGAAAAGGGAATTGAAGCATTTAGAGTAGCAGAAGTCCATTTATGGATTCCATATTTTTTCGCAAAAATATGAACACAGAAAGGAATTCAATATATTATGGACTTTAGTTTATTTTATGCTTACAGACACATGGTGTAGAATACAAATTCTTAGCAGACGGTAGATTTCGCAGAAAAAATCGTTAAATTCGAGTATTGCTACTGAAAAACAGGTTTACAACATTGGGAGATTAAACTTGTAAACAATTAGTTTGTATACTAATTTTTGTTTATGGAATACGTCTAATGCATATATAAATCCTCTGTCCTTGGTTAATTTAGTTTTACCTACATAGAGTGGTCTTCGAAAAACCATTGAATTGAATTGAATTGAAGTTTTGAAACTTGAGCTCAATGGTATTTCAAAAAAATCAAACCATGTCCACATGTTCTACTAATGAAGAAATATGTTTTCTCTGTTGAAGAAAAGTCATCCATTAAAGTCGCTTTTTATCTAAACCTTCTGGAGACTAACTTGCAAATATTCGCTAGGACAACACACTATTGAAAAGTACTGGAAGGATGTTTTCATTTCTGCTTGGAAGGTAGGCTACAACCCGCTTTACGGTTTACGCAGAACTGGATCGAGACGCGATTATTTGCCAAAGGGGTTCCCGAGACAATTATACAATCGATGAGCAGCCATAGTTCCATTATATTACTTCGAGAACACATAAAATTTCCGGAAGAAATGCAAGCACATCTTACGTAAGTTAGTCGGCAATTAATGTTAGACCCTAATCATCAACAGCGCGCGTCTGAAGAACTGTCTACCATTGATGTGAAACCATCTTCATCTGCATGTGATATTAAGACAGAAAGAAGCGATTTCGGCTTCAGGAAGTTAATCTGATAATTAATTGATTAATTTGTGTTCTGCTAAAATGATTATAATTTGATATTGAAATTTTTAATGTTGAAAAGTGTTTCTTTTTGACAGGTTCCATTTCAGAATGTATTTGTTTACTGTTTAAAACGCCTTTTTATTTAGCATATTATAATAAACTACAGTTTTCATTCCTCATTTTGTGATTTTCATTCGCAACAACATTCTCATCTCCAGATTTTTCATTTTCATTTTCATTTTCAATATCTTAATCATTATCTAATTTAGGTCCAACAAATTTTGCAATCCTTGGGTGCGAGTCAATCTCATCATTAGACCACACTCCAGCAAGTTTTCAAAGTTTTTGAGCTCAATAATAAAGCTGTATCGATCGAATTTACCTTAACAGAATTCAAGTGTAATCAACATTTTTTAATCAACCCACCCTCCCTCCCTCGTCAGAAAAGTCACATTTTTAGAAACCCTTCCTCCCTCCCTCTTATTTAAGCGTGGCGTTATTTAATTTTAGGACAGCTCCTAGCTATGTACTAATACAAACGTCTGATCCAAATATAATTGAAAGATATAATATTATGTCCATAAAAATAAGAAATTATAAAATCAATTCTATCAAAACACATATTACATTATGCTGAGGACAAAACAGAGCTTTTAAAACAATATAAATTTGCTGAGAAGGAATATAAATAAATTGAAGTATCACATGATTTATATACTATCTAAAAACATATATCTTTAATTTTACTTTTAAATATAATATATTTATATATGGGATTCTTAATTTTAATAAATTTATTTTTATTGTTTTTATATCAATACATATTATAAACATTTTTCAACAATTTGTTTTATTGTTTTAGAATGATAGTTGACATCAAATATACCGTATCTGCATAATACAATGAACGTCATAATTTTGTTTAAACCGTTCAAAAGAGTTAATACATAGTTACTTTGTTACTGTTTCTATGACACCCAGTTTCTTATTTACAATCTGTATAATCTCATTATTAACGTGTAGATAATGTCTGACGCAGGATCCGAAGAGTTTGATGAGGAAGGAGGTCTATATCTAGGGGTAATTATTACATTTTTATTTTCTATAGGATATTATAAAAATATATTTTTGAAAGTATTTATTTGTCCTCAAATTATCTTATAATTTTATATTTAATAAATATATTTTTTCACAGAATATTTAACCATCTATACATGTAATAATGCAACCTTTTGCCTAACAATTCATATTGTTTGTATACATAGATAAAGATATACATTTTTTTTAGTTATTTATACAATTATCAATGGTGGATCTAAGATTTGAGGAAAGTGTCATTGTATGATGATCTTAACCATATGTATTTTTTTTCTATTGGAATTGCACTCAAATATTTTACCCATTTCTGATATGTTTATACACAAAAACAGCTTTGCATGCCCAAGTTCCTGGCAATAATTGTCATTGAAAAAACATCTAGGCCCAACCACATGGTTCCATTAAGAGAAATGAGCAACCTATAATGAAGCCTATATTAATTATCTTTTCTATGCCAAATAGTTTAGCCTTTTCTTATTCTTTTATATTTAAAATCCTGATTGTATACCAAATTTATCTTTTAACCCTACATAAAAAAACATGGTGGCTTATAATTTCCAAATAAATCATTTTTAAGCATATTTCAGGCATTTAATTAATTATTTTAAACATTTACACTCTTATTATTATCTTTATACTATACTAAATTAAGACAATATGAAGCCCTAGACCATACAGTTTATCAGTATCTATCAAACATTAAAACTAAAACATTACAATAAATTATACTTAATATCACCCATCTCTATTTTCTAATAATTATAACCAAAACTGAAAAATTATACTATACAATTATAATTTTTGCCAATGGTCAGCATGATAATGTATTAGGGGGAGGGGGGCACAATAATGCCACCCAAACACTGTTTACCCAACAACACATTATAATATTTACAAAAATGTCCTTTTTTTGCTAAGTTATATGAATAAAAGTTTTTTACTTAACTATGATTGATATTAAAATTAAATCCATTAAGGATGCAAAAAATGACATGTACATTGATTTAACAGAAATCTTTACTAATGTGTTATCAAAAACTGGGTAAAAATCTGACAGCACTGGCCATGTGGCCCCCTTATATTTATAAATGCTTAGGACCTTAAAAATAGGTGAAATATTATGGGCTTGAGTAAGTAAATAATATGTTTTTTTTGGCTTTTTTTGCTATTAAAAAGAATATATATCATTTAACATAAACCTGATATTGATATATAAAATAATAGACAATATATTTAAATAAATCACATATTTAATTGTCTAATTTGAGGATAAAAATAAAAAAATTATTTTATAATATTATTTCTTTACAATTATAGGCAATTAATTACAAAATTATAAAATGTTAAATAGACTGGTGGAAGCTATGAAGCCACCACAATAAACTGGCATATTTTATAGCTTGCTAAGGATTTGTATAAAATATTAAATTCATCCACAATTTATATAATAATACATTTCAATTGAGTTATCTTTATGATAAGTCAGTCAATTGTGTATAGTGGGACATAGTTATATTATTATGTGTCTGTGTATATCAATAGACAAGCCATGTTATAGTGCATCACCTTATTCATTTGGTCATGACCTAACATGAAAAAAGGATTGAAGACTTTTAAGATGCCAATAAGGATTTCCTGAGAATAAAATATAACATAATTTAACTACAGCCCTCAAAGCTAACATGTGGTTATATTTAATGCTTTCTACCTTTTTCCTTAGGTAGGGAAAGGCACATGACTGAGCTGCTAATATGATGCATAACTTGAAAGGTATTGCAACTCAAATATAATTGATTTTACATGTTTTTTTGTTTTTGAAATATCTTTTATTTAATTCCAATTATGAAATAACAGTTCATTAAGCTATGAGGGATTCCAATTTTTTTTTATTAAACAGAAGCATTTGGAAAAATTCAAATTTCTGTTATTTTAGATAACATAATAAGCAATTGATGAATTTAAAGGTCTTGAGATAAATCCTTTAGATGCATTCTAAGCATATGTGGCCACATTTTAGATCCACTATCTTTTGCCTATAATCAATAAAATAACTTAAAAGTACATATTTCAGACTTTAGTCCCCTTATTCTCAGTGTCCTTCCACCACTATCCTATATACCTATAAATTTCAAAATTGTATTCAATCTTTGAAGTATGAAATTTTCACATTAACATTTATGCTTTGTATGATTAACTTAATTATGCCTTTGCTATAATAAATTTTTAATCATGCTTATAAAATATATATTTAATTGTTTTAGTTCTTAAAAAATCGAAACCCTTTTATTTTTCTAAAAATCACACAACATAAATAACAAGTTCATACAAATAAACATATAACATTAACATTTAAACACATATTAATTATCAAATAATATAAAATATTATCAAACATATGAATTAGCTTCCTAAATATTTAATGAAAAAAATTAAAGGTTTTGTATTATTTAAGTAATATTAGTAAATTGATAATAAATTTTAAAGTTTTACAATAAACAAGTATGTTTAAATTTCAGCTGGCTATTTATTCATATAATACTTGTATTAAATAAAACTTTTCTTTTTTTATAAAAATAAATTTATATATATATTGTGCATAAGTTCAAATTAATCAGCTTAATCCACATAGCACTTCCATGTGTTGATTGTTAACCAACAAGATAAAATGTATTTCGTCATTCAACATTTAAAATCAAAATTTTAAATAAGTCCTAGTTGTTGACTAATGGCCAAACAGCTTTATAGGTTTCTTCCTTGTGGACCTTCTACTATGCAAACAGTTTTTTGCCCCTGTAGAGCTAGACCCTTTGAGAGTGATGTTCATAAGTTGACATCAAATTAATTCACAACTACCTTGTGTTGATTGAGTCCACCATGCATTACTCACTTTGTATAATCCTTATATATATGCTCAACTTTTCTCTCAGATGTTGGATTAGTGATGTAAAATACTCCATCCATTTTTTAAAAAATTAAATGGACCAATTTGAATTTACTTTGACTGAATAGAAATGACATAATCAGTAGCATTTCACATGAGACAGAAAACTCGACTAGTTTGAACTTACTTCACAACAATGGTCAATTATAAATTGGTTTGTCAATAACTATAAATTACTTTTAACAATTGCTTACATGTATTATTGGTTTCACTGACTAATTTGAAGTAACAAAAAAATCAAATGCTTTTCATAAAATAATATTAGTCATCTCTTTTAACACATTTTTCAAAAGCATATGAAGTGAGTTTTACACCAAATATAATTAATACAATACTAAATAATAATAAATATTTGCTTTTTAATTTATATATACAATATTTTTATCATAGTTACTTAATTTAAAATAATATTTTAATCTCAATTATGGGATATAAACACTATTTTATTCAAAAAAAATTATGACAAATAATAAATCATAGTTATATCATAATTATTTTATATATAAATAGAAAATGTATATGACAGATTCATAATTCACTTATTTAGTTAAATATCAAGTCAATTAACAATTTTTATAAATATGAAATTTTTATTTTTACCTTTTATTAATACATATACATAAAAGTATATCTGTCCTAAAAGTAGGAATATATCATTACATAACTAGTGGGTGCTATCTAAAACAATCAGTTAATCAATTTAATTTTAGCAAACATGTTAGTTATGAATATTACCAACCTTGTGTAAAGTGATTGGTTCATATATTATTTGGTATATTTTAAGCATATAAATAAAATTATTGTTTTAATGTAAAATCAGACACAGTAAAATGCACAGGCCACAGGAACTTACCATAGCAGACAAAACATATACAATGTTATCTAAAATAAAAATTCAAAACCTGAAGGAAGCAATCCTAAATATTTATCATTTATTTTTGCTTGATTAAAATAATTAAATTTGTTGTATAAATATATTAAGTAATCACCTACATATTGTATGTCTTGGATTTAATTTAACTATTATTTGATTAATGGAAGCTAATGAATTGTTAGTCAGTATGATTATTTGGTACCCCATATTGGCTGATCATTTTCACAATTGTAACCTTACCTTAGTTGAAGTTTAGTGGTGCTAGTGTAACTTGCAAAGCAGTTTAATGATTTGGTGTTTGGGTTTAGTGTTTATAAATAACTGGATGGTTATTATTACAAAGTAATAATAATGCTCTTTATTGCATAGAATAGAGTATTTTATAAAGATGCAATCAACAAAAAAATATTCATTCCAAAATGGAAATATGTATCTGTTCACATTAACTGTTATTGAAGATTGAACATGTTAAGTTTGGCTCTTAATGTATTCTGTTTATTATCTTCACAATCATTTATAAACTCTGTGTTATAATATAATGTTTGTTTTATCCATTGCTCATTCAGAATAAAAGGGATAGATACTGAAAAAATAGCCTCATTGTCTCTCCCAATATGTTTAATCAGTATCTATTAATTCTCTAAAATTAATATCAAATAAATTTAATATAATCATGCTTTTAGCTGCATACTTGTTTTCTCTCTTAAATTTGTTTGTTTACTGTCCCATTATGTCCAGGAGTATGAGGGGGAACGCAATGATCGTGACGAACGACACGGTCAGGGCAAGGCAACATTGCCCAACGGGGACACTTATGAGGGCCTCTATGAATTTGGCAAACGTCATGGACAGGGTACCTACAGGTGTGTATTCATTCTACGCTCTATTAAACAGGTTCACTGTTCTTTTTTGAGTGATTTTAATTTTGTTTAAATAGTGAGAGAAAGAAAAATTGTCGCCCTTTTATTTTGAAAAGAAATTTATTTTTGTATCTAACTGAGTGTTAAAATATATATTTTCCAAAATTGTGACTCATTTATCGTTTTTTATTTTCTTTAAACATTTATCGTTAAAAATTTTATTATACCTGGGAGATTACAATAATGTGGAAATAAAAAACATGCTATATTATAAATTGTATTGTTAAGATGGTAGAGATCCATTTATTATTTTGTTCAGTTCGTTTTCGTTTTTCATATCAGTTTATATTTTCCCTGTAAGTAAGAAAATATTTAGCTTTTATTAATTGTCTTAATTCCTCAATTCCAACAGGTTTAAGAATGGAGCCCGCTATATTGGCGAATATGAAAAGAACAAGAAACATGGGCAAGGAACCTTCATCTACCCAGATGGCTCCAAATATGAAGGTATGAAAAGTCCAGTATACATCAGACATTCACTTTTAGTTGTCATGGTCTTATTATCGCCCGAAGGAGTATTTATTTTAAGTTCATGATTATTTATTTTTTCTGGGGTTTCAATCAATATATAATTGATAATACATATTTTGATAATTTTTTTTAGTATGAGGTTCACTTATATTTGAGGTAACGATTATTTAAATTTAATATTCTGCTGAAGCAGTTTGACGACAAAAAATTCCATTCCCAGCCGATAAAACAAGTGCATTTAATTAACTTTCATGTTTAATATATTTCCGCTTGCTTCATCACATGAAGAATTTTCATTTGATTTACCCATATTTAGCTCACCTATAGTTTCAATATAAACAGTTAAAAATTTTGAAAAAATGTGTTTTAATTGAATTCCTTTCATTTAATAATGGTTTTTTGTTTCCCCCTTTCGGTATTCCATCTTTGCCAGTTGTTATTAATTATCTCGAAGGTTATACTTATAAATATATCTGACATATATATATAGAAACCATTTTTTTTTAATTACACAGTTAAACTTCTGTCTTGAAGCGATAAGGCAATTTATTGGCAATTCAGGAAGCTCTTATCGGAATAGGAACCTAGCCAGGCTTTTGGCTTTTTTATAACGGAAGAGAATAAAAGCATTTATTTACTTTTAGAGTTGATAATATATTTTTTAACGTTGCATTATATCAGATAATTATTTTAATTATAAATCTATTACACTTGGCCAACAGATGAATGAATTGTTTGAATAATTATTTGTGTTGGATTTTAGCATTATAAGACTGACTTTTTGAATGCCATTTGATTTGAAATATTGTCGATTGAATCTTTGATTGTAGAAATAATTGAACACATAATACCATTCCACTATTATTGCAAGTAAAATGAAAGCAAGTTCTAAACAATTCTAGAAATTGGAATAACTCAAGGATAAACATAAATGTTGGACTTTAAATGTCCACTCCAAATTGAACTCTTCCTTCTTGAACAGGTCAGTGGGTGGATGACCAGCGCAACGGGTCAGGAAAGTATTTCTACGTCAACGGGGACTCCTATGATGGGGAGTGGCGGGGTCACCAACGTCACGGCCAGGGTGTGTATGTGTTCGCAGCTACCGGCTCCAAATATGTAGGCATGTGGCGGGAGAGCAAGATGGAGGGTTACGGTGAACTGGTGCATGCCAACCATCGTTATGTGGGAGTCTGGAAGAATGGAATTGTAAGTTGCTAACTAGGAAGGAGGGAGGGTTCCATTGTAGGAAATATATATTTGTATAAAGCATAGAAACAAAGTTTTACCTATTAACCAAATTATTCGAGATCTTTTTGGATGCCACGCTTCCATATGCAACTCGAATCTTCGTCAGTTTTTATCATAGCAGTTTGCAAAAATACCGTTTGTTGCTGACTCGACCAACTATTCTGATTTTTAGAATTAACACAAGTTATAGATTTCCTGAAAACGAAGAATGAATTTAATTAGACTGTTTGTTCAAAAATGTTGCTGAGTATTTTGAAATATATCATCGTTGAAATGATTTTTAAAATGAAAATTTATTTAAAAATCTACTTCGATAGGATGATTTGAACAATTTAATTGTTGTTTGTTTATCTTCTTACATGGTTTTGGAATTATTTGAATTAAATTAATTAGGTATAGGATTTTGAAGTCTATACAAAGTACATTTTACTATATAGCAATTACTATTAACATTCTATTTTCATAAATACATTCATATAAATGAACTTTTTTTGTCTTTTTACCAGTTTTGGTTACTCATCTCTTTAAACTTGTATCATATTGATTTAATCGATTATATTGTGATTAAATCAATATTCTGTTATGATCCACATTCCCTTTCAGATGACCGGAAAAGGCAAATATGTTTTTGAGGAGATCGGCTGCCAACAACACGGAGAATATCAGATAATTGAGCAGGTAATTAAATCAATCAATCAATTATTTGTTTATAAATATTTGCTTTTATACTCCAACATATGTTAAAACTCTTATTTTCATAGCTGGACTTTATATTTATTTTTATGTGGGTATTATAAAATCCAGATTTTCAAAACTAATTTCTAATACAAATTGATGGATACAAAATTAATATATCCCTCTAGACTTAATTGTAAGATATTAAGTGTACGTCAGTATCTCCTTATGTTTCTTATACTTGTTGTAAAAAATATTTTTAATTTTTATTCGTTTCCTGAAAACTGATTTTATCCATGCAAACCCCTCCTGACCATCTTGATTACAATAACTTTAATTTTGACTCATAACAATATTTTGAATAATTCTATTAAAACCAACCTATTTGTTTCTCTATATTTTTCACAGTATTACCGTTTTTCCTATATGGTAAATGGTAGACTGCCCCTTGTATACACCCTCCCACAATTCGTCGCTTTAGATGCAAACATGTGAACGAACTATATAAATCAAAATTTATATTAATTATTACTTGCGTAGGCAGGAAAGAAATTTACCCATATTTTATAATCTAATCTCAGACGACGATATTAATTGACCTGTTTATTCTTATAGCGCCTTCTCGCACCCCTCCCTCTATCCCCGATAACCTATACTTTCCTAAACCTCTTCCACACTGAATAAATATCCTGTAACTCTCTGCACCATCTTATCCCAACCAAAAACCCAAATGATGTAACTTGTCCACTTTGATCAAGTCCGAAAAGGATAAGACCAAGGATGGCAAGAAGAGCAAGCAGCAATACGAGGTCTCTTTTTATTTTTCTCCGACCATTTCCTCGTTTGAAAAGTTTTCTTTATCGATCTTATTATTCCAGCAGTCTGATATCATAATGATGTCATGAGTTTCACCTTTTTTTCTTTGACGTTTGACGCACAAAATGTCTTTTTTTACGTTGTGTTTCACTGCATTCGTTTTATTTATTGATCATGTGTGTTTACATAATGTGGATATTTAGTTTTCATTTTCATATATTTTGAATATTTTCCTTTAAAAAGCAGTGTTCTTTAAATATTTTTTTATATTATTATTATTATTATATCATGTTACTAACTAGTAGTATATTCCTAATTATTTCATTTTAATGAATATATACAACGTTTAAATTTAATTATAAGCTATTGAAAAATAGGGATCGGTTTCCTTTCGGTTTTGTATTATTTTAATAACTTGAAAACAAAATGCTATATGTTAACGTGCATCAACTCTAATTCTTTCTAAACCAAAATGTTAGTTAATTTTATGTTTATTATAAATTCCTATTTATGAGAATGTGTATGAAACATTATTTTATTATATTCTCAATTCAAAATTTCTTCATACGGACCACTCTGTGTTACTGTAGATTTCACCGAATTTAGAACCCCCTCTAACGCACTTTTGTTTGATTCATACAGGGAGAAGAAGAAAAGAACGACGAGGAGGAAGAAGGACTCAACGTCGTTCCCAAATGGAAGGCAGGTGAGGTGACCCAGATCACAGAAGATCCGATCCCCGAACAATTCCTGGAGCCTGATCCTGCCCCAGAGGAAGACGAGGCGGCCGCTGTAGATGAAGATGAAGACGCTGAAATCAATGCGGATGAAGATGCCGAGGAGAAGCCGGAAGGTGAGTGTTGATTGCCAGATAGCTTAGAGTACCTACTTTTAATAATGGTGATAACAAATTAATAGATATATTTTATAATGATAAATAAATATTCAAATCTAAAGCATTTTACTATACTATTGCCTTTATTAACAACGTCTAACGGATTTAATACTTTTCATTTGTATTATAATCGTGAATTTTCAATGTATTACTTTTGTGTTTTTGGAGTAGTAGAGTTAATTATAGTTATTTTATTGAATTAAAATTTATTCAAGATTATTTATTGTTTGAAATATAAATTTTTTGTTTTCTTTTTACTGTTGTTCTTTCATCTCGTATACATTATTATTTCTATAATCATTATTGATTTCTATTTTATTAATTCTTGATTTCCTCTCTTTTTCTTCTCAATCTCTTTACGTTACACACTTGCAGATGCTTAGTAACTGCTTTTACATCTACAAACTTTAACACCCACCCACCCATACCCTTTACACACTATGTACATGTCTTTATCAAGCCCAAGACAGGTTGGTACTATATTATAATCACTATATTGTGTACTTATATTTTATGTATTCCGGCTTTCTGTGAAATCCTGCGCTTTGTAGCATTCCCCAATGTAGCTTTTTAAATGATGTCTTTAAGATACTGTTTTCTTACTTCATGATTGCTATATTAAATTCGCATGATATAAGGCTCGCTTTGGATGTTCCAATTGACTCACTAATTATCATAATAGCGCATAACCTTCATAATATTATACTGATCATAGAATAAAGACAATCACAGTATATTAGTAGAAATTAAAATTGGAAATATATAGTTGAGCCATAGATTTTAACCAACGTTAATTATATACTTGAATGTAATTATCACTAATTTCTAATAACTATGGAGACATTGTTATTTAATATATTAGAAACTTACAATCTAATTTGATTAAAAGCACGATCTAGATATCTCAAATATAGTTTCTAGTAATTTATACAGCTTGAAATGGGTGCACTTTTATTTGTATTTATGTATTTTTAAGTATCGCTTTCCGCATTCAAGCCAGATAATGTGGAGTTTACACATCGAATTACTCAATATAAACATAGATTTCTCTCTCTGATTAGTATTTGTTGAAATATTATACACCCATGCATGTTTCACTCAGACGCAATAATAAGAAAGCGATTTGAGTTATATGAAGTGCTAGAATTTTGTATTTCATCTGGTCGTACAATGTATAGTTCAGAATTCAATAGGGCATGTCAAATATAAACAGTAGAACTTTTTTAAATCGTTAATAGGCATTTCCTGTTATTGTTCTTAATAACTTCCCCTAAATACTGCCTCTTCCCCACCCCCCTCCTTACCTATACTGGTATATTTGTGATTGTGCAACCACCCCCATAAACTGCCCGCTTAAATGCGGACTCGCTGACCCCATACAAAATTCATTTAGTTGTAAAATACTAAATTTAAAAATATTTAGTATAGTACAGAATATCTACTATTTTCCAATAATCATAAAGTAGTTCCTTATACCAACAGGCATAACTGAAATCGATCCATTTTGAACCAAATGTTTGAGTGTGGTGTTCCGTATACCTCCTTTTCCATAAGTCTGTTTTCTGTATATAGTGCTCCTGCTTGATGATATAAAAATATAAGTGTTGTTTTTTATGTTTAAGAAAGATATCTCTGTACGCTTAACTAATTGATACACTTATAACTAATACCTCATGTATAGTTATTGCACACATTATAAAACATGATTATTGTATATTTAGTTGATAAATTAATATATTAAATATATATATTGACTAAATTTAGAAAGGTATATTCATTGATATCGTAATAATATTTTTCTAGATCATCAAACTTAATTAAATTATGTCCAAAATAAAAACGGGCAAAAAAACACAATGGTGAAATCGTGTTTGGTCCATAATTTCACAAATAGAGCTGTGAAGTAGACCAAATCGGTCAATATATCTTTGCACTCGTAAGTTCTTTTAATTTTCATACATATTATGAGTCCTTATTGTCGTATATGCTATATTTATAACAATACATGTTTTTTGGAGAATTGTTTTTAAGTCAATTTAATATATTTTAATAAGTTTGCTATTGATTTGCCCGTTTTTTTCGGACACTGTCTTACGTATAAAGAGTATAAGTAGATTTTTTAATCAAATTTGAATATATTTAATCAAGTATATTCATATACTTACATAACTATGAAAACCTTAACCCACCTCAAAATACAGCAATCAAAAAGAATCAAGCAAACCTTTTCATTATAACATTTTGAAAATATTTTAATGATAATAATCACTGCCCTAATATATTTGTATCCTCCGCGCGGTCCCCAACTAATGAACTATTTGAAATGATCGAGTTTCTACTTGTAACATTGTAAAATCGTGTCACACGTAAATATAATAATTTAAAACTATCACTATGCTCTTATTCTTTTTCATTTCTTTCTGCGCCCCTGTCCTTACGTTTCCGACAAATTGTCCCTCTCTTTTTCGTGATGCTCTCACCCACATTTCGAATCTGTTGACCTCCTTCCAGAAGCCGACGAGGATGGAGAGAAACCAGCCGGAAGCCCAGAGGTCGACGATGAGGGGGAGAACGATGATACTGCCAACCGGGGCGGGGGAGAGGACGAAGGGGGCGATGAAGACCCCCCTGCAGGGGACGATGACGCGGGTGATGACGCAGCTGGAGGCGACGATGCTCCCGACGAGGACGCAGAACCTGGCACTGAGGAGCCCGAAGAATAGTCACTGCTGTGTGTTTGGGGGCCCTATTCCTATCCTTTCTCCTGTCCCAAGTCTGTGCTAAATATACGCTTGTCTAAACCAAATCGAAGAAAATTAATTTTTGAATTGAATTATCGATTTTAATTGATCAACCGTTTCATACCAAACACCGTATATTGGCACATTCCTTGGCACATTACCTTCCTCTCATCTCCTTTCCTCTGTCAGATAAAATAGCCAAGTTTATTGGAGCAGATCTATTAATTCAAACATTTTTTTTAGTATAATAGAATAAAACAAACACGTCCATTTTCCAATATTGATTGACTTATGTAATTTCAAGAGATACCTCTCCGTCCAATCTTAATGATCCACTGCTGTGTTCTTTTTATATTCTCTTTTATTTTTACTTTTTACTGATGTTTCTTATTCTTGTTGGCACTACTAGTAAGTATATAATAGTAGTATGTTTAGGCTTGACTAGAAAATACCTTAAAAGGAATATAAACAGTTTATAGTGACGTCGGTTTCTAAAAATGTTCCACTTTTTTTACTTGTAGTATTTATATGGTTAAACTGTGTACATTGTATTCTTGTGTATTATAACGTATTGGTCAGACTTTTCTTGCAATGAGTAAATTTGTACTAATGACGAAAATACATCTGCCTCTAATAAAAAGTATATTAATAAAAATGTGTTCTCTCCTATTTATTTATATAAAAATTATGAACGTTGTAGAGCAAATACAGTTCCTGTCGATAGATTTTTAAATTTATAAATAGTCTATTTTAATCGATAAATTATAAACTCACACTATAAAAATATAGTTGTATTGGTTTTTATTGTAAATTCAGAAGAATTTGGTTAACAGTATCTATTTCAATTAATTAATGAATAATTTTTTAATAAATTTTTACAACTCTATTTATAAATGGTAACTTTGTTCGGATTAAAATTATTATCGCTTGTATATAATCTATAAAAAAAGTTGTCTTAAGTGTAGTTTATTTATATGTACTTTTGTATATATTGCTTTTATTTAGGAGGTCCTTAATCGAGGATTAAAATATTAATATCATTAGGAGCATCTGTTATGAAAGAATTGATACCATTAAAAGGACCCATTTCAAAATAAGCTCTGCTGATTTTCAGTGTACCTTTCCCCATCTATAATATAGTTGAATTTTATATCCGGCTTTTTTTATTACATTTATCACACGTCGAAATCTACTAAATATATTCATAATAACCAGCTATTGAACCTTTTTTTACAATAGCTTTATTTTTCAAAGATTTTAATCGATCCTTTTGAAGCTCATTCATAAAAGTATACAATTTTTATTACCTAAAAATGCAATAATATTTTTAACAAGCTGTTTTTACGTCATCTAATCTTGATCGATCGTTGATCACGATAACACAATGTACTGAACACCTCATAAGTGAGCTCAAGCTTATGTAATTGAGGCTGTGTAGTATGAAGTAATCATACATAATATCTATTCTTATCTTTTGGGCTGAAAATAAATCAGCTGTTCTACATCCTTGAGTAAGTGGTACTTTTTGAAGTTGTAGGACTAGCACCTCGGCATAATTAGATTAGCACTTTAAATAGGTTCGTAAAAGAAATTTATGACTACATTTTGACGTGTAGGAGTGTATTTGGACTTTTACGGGGCATACCCTCATGTTTTTTTTCTAAAAATGTCTGTAATATTATAAGTTTATTTGGGTTATAAAATATCTTATATTTTAGTTTTTAATATTTTAATATATCGTACTATAAATTAATATATATATCATATTGAATTAGCTAATTTATTTTTAAATTCTTTTTTTTTCTAAAATTTAAATTAGTTGCACGAAAATTAAAAAATGCATCATAAGTTTCCTAATATCAAAAATTTACATCCACATTCAACGAAAATGTGTTGTTTAAAATAATTAATTATTGTACGAAATATTATAGTAATAATAGTTATTACAGATAATTTGTCATATGAAATCAGGTTTGAATTAAGAAGTGGTTTTAGTTACCTAATATATACATAGTAAAAATCTATTTGGAAAATGCAATAAAATTCTTATACGAATATCCTATCGAATTAGGTATACAAATTGATTAGTCTTATTGAGTCCTACAAAATGATTAAATGGAATTGTTACTAATCACAATGCAATATTATAAGGTCACACATTTTAAATCGATTAACTGCTTTATAATTAAATGTTCCTCATATTATAGTTTGACCACGAATAACATTATATTAAATTTATGTAAGTTTTTTTCTTACGTCCGTCACAATAAGGTTCCTTTCCAAGCAACCATTCCCCTTTTGAAGCTCAAAGGTTGACTCTCTTATAGAATATAGTTAAAGTTTTATAGAAGGTCCCAAAGAGTTTAAGGTAAGTAAAATCAATATAACGGTACAAATGCAAAGGCCCCAGCTGTGAAATAGGTCAAAATGGATGAAGATCCTTCATTGGTATATACTTCAAGTACATTATGGTCTTTACGGAATCATGGTGCACTATTCGTTTTGATGAGTTCATTAAGAAGTTGTGCTCCCTTATTAAAAGTTTCTAGTCTAAAATTACCTACGTTCCATATATTAATTACATAAATGCAAATACTTAAAGTTTCAATAAAATAGGCAGCTTGTGTCTAAAATATTCAATATTCATGATATCGACAATCTCGCCTCTCCAACAATCAGCTTCCTTGGAGGTTATAAAATGTGTTAATTGAAACATTTACTTATTCCGTTCATAAAACATGATTATTTATAAGAATTTAAATATGGTGATTAGTGATATTTTTAAAGTATAATAAATTTAAGTTGTACAACATACAAAAAATTGCTGTGGAATGTCCTAGAATACACTATCTTGATTCAGTAAATTATTTATCATTCGTATATAGAGAATATATACATTCATAAATAAAAATTATTCTATCGCCATATATCAGCATAATACAAAGTAGAAATACTGCTCCACTTATACATGTATCTATATTTCGACAACCATGTTACTTCATTTTTGTCTTCGGACTGTTGGACAAAAAAAATGCTCACCTGACGATATATGAAAAAAATTCTCTATATATATAGTCACAATTGCTAAAAAAGAAAATCTGAATGAATATTGTTTAATTCAGGTTTCTTCCATTCCACAATTCTGATCTGTCAAATATAATTAAACTATTTTTAAACTACATGTTTTGA
>JAUZNC010003285.1:0-37968 GCA_034780395.1 Vannuccia rotundouncinata | reverse complement strand
ACAAACACAAACACAAACACAAACACAAACACAAACACAAACACAAACACAAACACAAAACACAAACACAAACACAAGACACAAAACACAAACACTATACATATCGATTAACTATATAACAACTCATATAATATGTTTTTATACATAGATACAATTATTCATAGTGATATGCAATTATTCGATTCACCAGTACATATAATGATGTAATTGACAGAATATAAAAAATATAAAAAAGTTTAAAAAATATTTTTCATATTAAAGATTATTACAAATATTGAAACGACTTCAAAAGAAGTTACCAATCATTTTCAAATTAATTAACTTATTCTAGAAAGGAGTGATATACACGTAAAATGTAATTTCCCCACACTTTTGAATATTATTTTTAATTCTTTAAGATACAATCAAGCAGAACAAAAAGCTCAAACAGATTATATTTTGTTTTCGAGTCTTTTCAAATCAAAAATTGCTTCCGCCATCTCTTATATTTAAAGTATATATTAGAAATAATTGTAAGTGTTGACTATTTTCAGAGTTAAAAATATATGCTTTCTAAAATCGTTACAATTCCAATTAAAACGTTGATGCATCTCTTAAACCATGAGCCATTTTTGAATAACTCTTTTCTTTTATAGATGTCAATAAAATATTTGAATACAAAGTCAAATAAGACAATACTTCTTTCTTATCTAAATCATCCTATAAAAAACCTTAGTCTTATTCTCCGATATAAACAACTGATAAATAAACAAAGCCTTTCTCAATAGATAATTTGTTAAAAGCATTTATACAATATGAATATAGCAGGTACCAATATTTTATGAGTCACTTTGTGTTTCATATTTATAAAGAATAATGAATTATTCACTGTTAAATTTCTCGTTGATTTTTCAAATTTGATAATTTATAAATCTCAGATTATTGTATGTTTATATTCGTAGCGTTTTTTGTAATGTTTATTTAACGTAATTAAATAGGTAATTAAATAACTAATTTAAGATTTCAAATTTAATTTCAAGCAATAGTTGTCACGTAAGGAATTATGTATATCTCGTCGAAAACATTGAACCGTTCCCTTCCTTGTGTGAAATACTCCAGGATGTCCGGTTACTTAATCCTTATAAGAATCTTGACTAACCCTTATGGTCATCCTCCCAGACTCTCTTCTTAAACCTGCAGTGGACCTACACAATGCACGCACTCCTGCAGTCCTCTCTGGTCTTACCGAAGTATACAGACAGACAAGTGAGGATAAGTGAGGATTGCCACCCTAGATAGAACAAGGCGTGTCAAATCTCTTTGATTGACCATGTTGAGTGAGTCGTGTCGGCAGTGATGTGGAAGTAAGTCTTCCACTAGAAGATGGGACGTGTGTCTTGTGACAGAATAACTAGTCATTCATACCTGACAGATCTATCACCCGAATTTAGTTAAACGCATTTTAAAATATGTGTGTATCCCCGTTGAAAACTCACTTGATCAATAAAGTATAAGATTTAAGTTCAATGAGTTAAATGGATTCCATAAAGTTCAATAAGTTCAATGAATTCATTGTTTAATTCAACAGTATTTTATTTCAAATATAAAATCATATAATTAATTTCGATTCTTTTTATCTTCATAAATAAAAAAATTAAAATTAAAAATGTGTGATCTAAAAAGGTATTTAAATAGTACACAACCCATAGATTACGTTTAAGTACTCTATAATACAACCGGAATTAATTGATTTAATATTTATATCCTATAAAAGTACATAAATATTATGTTTGATTTAAAGATACATTTGTTAAAATAATTATATAACAGATCAATGTTATCATCATTATAATTAATGTAGAAAATATTTAACTTAATTTATATAATATTCGTGTTTATAAAAAATCAGATTGTTTTTTAAATATAGTTTTATTGGATAATATATAACAGTCAATAAAAATTTAACAATTAGCTCAAAAAATATAACATTTTGGTAAATCTCTACAAAAATATACTGTTGATTTCATTAAATTTTAAAATTTAAAAAAATGTATTGACACAATTTAATGTTCGATGTAATATTTTTAATTATATCATTATCATTATCATTATCATTAAAAATAAAATATTAATTAACTAATTTCTAACCCATGCAATTTATCGATATTAAATGTTTCTATCATAATTTTGCTATAAACTACTCACATAAACCTTTCTTAACTTTATCCTTTCGACAACATATTAAGCAGAATTATAAATCTGCCAAAAAACAATACAAAAAGTTTATCCCGAAATTATTCTAGAAAAAGAAATGAAATAATTACTTTTTCTGCCTCGCATTTTGAAAATCAAACTCAAAATTATATCATATAATAAGCCACAGATGCAGAAAAAAACTAATCAGAACAAAATAAAAGAAGCCAAAAGCGTAAATACAAAGTGAGGAGCTGGGAGTGTCTGGCCTTCTGGCTCATACCAGGACAAGCCTTGTCATTGTCCAGGAATACGGCAAGATTAACTAAGCCAACTTATCTGCTGAACCAGATGGACTGTATTAACTGGATCATCGCGTCAGACCATCTCCTGAATAAATCGATTATAATTATCTAATCAGAATAAGAGAGTGTTCCTTCGACCCCTCCCTCGCTGCGCTTTTTTCTATGATAAAATTATGGAAATAATCTTTTTAAAATTTTGTTTTGTTTGGAATATCATACTTTATTTATAAAATATTGAAGACTAACTTTGTCAATAGTTAAGAAAAAGTTAATTAATAAATGTAATTAGTTTTTAATTAAAGAAAACCTATAATTTCCCATTTTCGAAATGATTTCTTTTTAAATTTTACACCTACAAGATATAAATGTTATGAAACTATAGGGAATATTTAATTTAATTATATTAAAATTATTATCCAACAACTTGTTTTTGAAAAATATTAAAAATAAAAAAAAATAAAATGTAATTAAACATATTAAAACAAGAAGATAAGCATTATAATTTGGAGTTGTATATGTTTACAAAAATTATTTTTCAAATTTTTCTTGTATTGATTTATAAAAGGATAAATTATCCCCATTAAATAATTTTATTTTTCATTTTCTTTATAGGTACACCACTCTCAAGAAAGGCTCAGCAGGTGCAGGCGCCCAATTCTTGTCCATTGCCAAGGAAACAGTTCGGTGACTCTCGATTTAACGAAGAGGGAATCTATCTGGATGAAGCCGGTGGTATTGCTGGCTACGGCTTGGACGGTAGACAAGGTGGAATATACGTTGAGGAGCAAATACCCGGTGAGAACGTGATGTGCACCTCGCTTAGCGCCGACGACATTCTTTTCTCGGCCGAGTGTCAAGGAACTATTGCTCGAGTAAGTGATAAAGAATGCAAAACTGTTGCAGATGGACATTTTAAGAAATGTGTCAAATCGTTCTGTGGGTTTGACGAATAAATTTCGTAAAATTAAGTAGTCCCATCTTTACGATCAAAAGTAGATCAAATTATTGGCTAATAAACAATTGTTTTAATAAAAAACTGTCACTATAAATCAAATACACTTTATTTTATAATAAATAAATATATTTTTTATATTGTTTCGATTTTAGAATTTTTTTAAAAAATCGTTCATTTAATAGGTTATAAAAATAAAAAACTTTTCAAAAAATTATAGTTTACAAAATATTTTCTTTAATAAATAATCAAATTTCTTCTATTGAGATAATAATAAATACATCAATTTAATTCTTTATTAAATTTATCCATATTGTTTTGTATAACTTTTTTTTAAATGACTTCAAGGTAAAATTTCTCAAAAATATGTTATAAAATAATCCAGAATTAAACTCATATTACATGCAGCATTATGCTTAATTACGTGATTTGAAAAGATTAAAATCAATGCTATATTGTATTATTTAATACCATCAAGTATACCTACAGGTTATATTCATTTAAATGGATAAAAAATATAATTTTCTTTCTTAAGGTTTCTCTTGAGAAAAATAAAATGTGTTGGTTTCTTGCTTCATTAACTTTGTGAATATTTTTAATGATTAAAGGCGGAATTTTTTCCTAAAGAGAAGAAAATTAATTTTCCTAATTTATTTATTTAGAATGAATTTATACTGTTTAAAATAGATTAAATTGAACAATACTCCATCATATATAGCGAACGCCTATAACTTTGATGTTTTAATGAAGTTAAATTATTAAAACAGTTAGTTTAACTGATTTTCAAATTATGTAAAAAACGTGCCAGATTTTTTAAAAATCGTAAAAATTATATTATATATTTTTTTATATTTCTACTTAAATTCGATTTTGTTTAATAGAAACCTACATGTTTAAAGTTTTTTTATTAAAACAAATTCTTAAAGTATGCCGAATAAATACAGAAAAACTTTAAATGTCCGTTTAAGTACATTCTAAAATATTTTATAAATATCATTTTATCCGCTGTACAAGATAGAGTTTAAATATTAAATTACTACGGTATAATCCTCCTCTGAGCAGTGATACTTTCCACAGTAAGTGGCAGTCCCAAACTATATAATCTATAATCTTATAAAATAACTGAGATAAAAATACACGATGTCTTCCCCAGTGGGTTTATAGCTCTTTTAGTTCGGAACTCTTTGTCGTGAAATACTTCTCTGATCAGCTGCCCTTTAGTGGGAGTTTTATTTTTCGTGTTGTCAGCGTGTATAGTCATGGTCCCAAAACTTCCAAGGAGAGGAGCGTATGAGCTGGGTACCATTGATACTTCTCCGGTCAGTAATTGGATTTGTTGACAATTGAGTTGTTAGTTGAGACCCTGCGGACTATAAAACACAAGAGAGATATGGAGATCAAAAGATGAGGATGAATATCTAAATCAGTAGACTTTATATGTACATACTAAGTTTTCTTAAATCGAATATGAAAAATATTTTGCTGTGTGTGAACTAGTTAACATTTGGCGGATAATTGAACATTTGTCGGCTTTAAAATGCTAACGTTTTTTAATATAAAGTACGTTAAATTATTAATAATTAGAAAAGCATTGATATACACGATGATATACACAAATTGAATAATATTGAAATCAATATATCGTTAATTGTGTATACAATACCATGGCAAATTATAACAATATACTATCTAAATTTTTAATTTTAGAAATAATGACTTCCAAAAATTGTCTTTTTTCTCTCCTTAAAATATTTCATATCTTGCAATATTGCAATATCACATTGAATCACATATATATTTTTTGTGTTAACAATGAGTATAGCTATTGCACGCACATCTACTATATTAGATAATTTTAGATAGATTTCAAGCAGAGCTAAAAACAAAGCTACAAAATAAGACAGAAGTGTACTTCAAAAAGAATTCAATAAACTAATTTAGCTAATTAATGCAAAATAGTGTCTCAATATAAAGTTAGTATATCATGAGAGTTGACAGAGGAAGGGAGAAGCAATGAAGACACTTCTATTGTTTCCTCTTCTTTCGACATAAAACAAGACAGACTTGGTTTTTTTGTAATTCAGAAGGAAAGAAAAGTAATCTCCATTCCCTTCTCTTTTCATCTTTTTTAACTGTGTGAGCGGTATAAAGACAAACTTCTCCCCTGCATCGCCTGCATTATCTTATATATATATTTATATGTATACTCTTCGTGCCCAGGAAAGCTTGACAATAATGAAGCTTTGTAAATATTATAACATGTGTCTTAACTTACATTATTATATATGCAGAGAATATAAATATCTGTTTTTCTAAAACTTTTTGAAGATTAAGAAAATAGAATTCAGAATTATCCTTCATAACTTGTAGTTCGAATCGTAGTTTGCTATTAATAAATATAAATTTTTATAATATATCGAATTGCAGAATGAGTTTTTTACAAATATATAAGCAAATATTTGAATGAATAAACCTGTTTTCCTGATTCTGTATAATTTAAGCAAAATGTATTCCATAATTTCCAAATATTTCATTAAAATCAAGAACAATTAACAGTATGAGCTGTCAGGAACGATCCCTTTCTATAAGTTTTGTTACAAATGTAGTAAATATTAGATACTTCTTAATACATCACATAATCCTAATTTTCTACTCGATAATTTGACCCACTTTGCAGCTGAATATGATTATATCGCTTCATAAGTTATTATCCCCCGCAAGAAAAATAGCGATGGCTGCGGATCGACCATCTCAATTGAAGACATCAATCGAATCAAGAAACTATCATTCTTTTTGATACTTTCTGGAAAGATGAATTACTCTCATGGGAAGCAGAAAGTCAGCTTAAATAGTTTTTCACTGTCAGAAATAATTCATATTAAGATAGATAATTTATGGGACTTGATCTGCATCATTTAACTGACTAAGGTTTTATTCCTATAGGATTAGTACATTTTATACATTTTCAAACAAAGATAATATAAAATTGTTATTTACATTTCGAAAGAAAGAGAAAAGGTATAAATAACGTTTAAACTTTTCTATCGACTTTTTTTGCCATTTTAGAAAAGTTTGTTGGTTAATTGGTTTTTAAATCCAGTATAAACCGACCAAAAGTTAAAGAGGAAATTAAAAAGGTTAAACACTCTTAATGATCAACTCCAAGGGTCACACACCTATTTGATAATTTTTTACGTTGCAATGACACTATTTCGAGGCAAAATTTTAATATTGAGGAAAATATGATAGAAATTTGTTTCCGCGGTACTTTTAAATTTGCCGAAAAAATGTTTGTTAATTATCAAGTTTTGAATTGTCAAGCGACAAAACAATTAAAAAAAATTTCACATTAATAAAAGTTTTCAATTGTTTTAATTTTGATAAATTCTTAATAACTTAAAATCATAAAATAATTAATAATTATATAAAGTTAACTAATATTAATATCACAATAATTATGTTTTTGTTGTTGTTTTGTTTTTATGCAGAATACAAATCGTAAAGATGGTGGAATGGGAACCCGCATGGACCACAACACATGGGCAGATATGACTGATGGTAACAAATTAATTAATTAATATCTAGAAATTGAAACAAAATAAAATTACCTTTTAATCAGAACCTTCGTATATATTAGTAAGACAGTCAATTTGACAGACAGACAAATTTTTTTTATTAATGATTTATCGATTATTCTTGGATGCAGATTTTGTTTTTGTTCTTATAAATTTAATTGATTAATGTATAGTATATATTTTGATGACATTGACGTATTGTTTAATTGTAATTAATTTTAAAATAAAATAAAGTCAATGAAAATAAAATCAAGGCTAATTCTTCAATATAATATTTTTAAAATACAATTAGCATAAAAAAGTATCACATTTTAAGAAGTCCGATTTAATTAATCCCATTATAATAAAAATAATAATTACTAATTTCATTTTTTTCATTAGATTCGACACTAAAGAAAGGACGATACATGGTCGATGCTCAATTGAGTCGGGACACTTATCATACCTACCAGACAATGTCCTCGGTTGAGAAGCAGTCACCCGCAACCGTATATACCGATCTACCGCTCGCGGCCAATCTTGTGTCCGGTCCGGGAGGTCCCGGAAATGAGATGGTGCCTCCTGCCTACGATATGAAACTTATGACTCTTGGTTCACGAGGTAACGATCAAACAAAGCGGGAAAAACAGGATCATAAACGGCCTTATTTTACTATTAGCTTTGTGTAAATAATACTCTGGTACCATGACTTATATATCCTATCATATTTAGTGTACAGATTTATTTATTTACTGGTTGAACTTGTATAATTTTGGAACCAAAAGAGATTTCTTATAAAATAACATAAAAGTCATTAAAAATGACATCTAATCGAATGTATTTGTTATTTACTAAAAATTATAAATATAATTCGAAATGATTCATTTTTTTATAAAATTAATTATATCATTAACAAAAATAAATGCTTAGTTCACACAACAATTTAGGAAAATAATTTGAATAATATCAAAAATAGATTTAATATAATCAAAAATTAGTATTTTATAAAATAATTATGAATAATTTACGGTGCTTTTATTATTTATTACATCTTATAAACTGTGAAAGATTAATGCGTATAGGTGCATCAAATTTTCACAATTTAAAATCATATAAATAATTAGTTTGAAATTCTGTGATCTGAAATTAATATTTTATTTAATTATACTAATGCACATTTTCAACTGATTGTAAAAAAACATACATTATTTATATTAAATTATACTTTATTTACAAATATGTTGTTATTATTGAAACTATAAAAATGTGACACCATTTAATATATTTGTATATATTGTATAAACCATTTATACACTTATTTGTTTTTATGAAAAGTTTGACTACTATATATGGAATTATTCAATTCTTGTTTTATGTTTTATTGTTCTTATCTATGTACTAAATCTATAAAAAAGATAATAAAATTTTGTAAAAACTTTTATCACTCAAGTTTTATTTATCTTTTTAAAAAACCAAAAATATAAATTTATTTTTTTTAAATCCTAAATTATTATTTTTTTTTAAATAACAAACTTTATTTAAAATATTTTCATGATGTTATTTATTTAAACTGTATTAATGATGCTATGTATTGCTGTTACTTTCAATAATTCCATTTCGCCTTAATGTTTATACAATCAAATTAATTTCTTCAGTTCTGATGTTCATCGTGAAGTAAAAAATAAAATGTGATATATAATAATACATTTATAATTGAATTATATATTTTTTCATAGATAGGTATCTAACAAAGATTGAAAGGTATATAAAAAACCCAAGGATGGCTCTAATTTCAATATTTTTTATTAAATTATTATTATGTAACAAATATTCAATGTGTATTGTTCAGAGAATTTTAAAAATGATAATATGTATTTGCGTTTTGAGAAGCTTAACCCGTTAAGGCGCCATATAAATATAAATATAGTTATATTATTATTATTCTAATTTATAATTTGGAATTTAAACTTCAGAAAAGTAGAATAAAGAGGCTAAAAACGATATTAAAATGTAAAAATACTAAAAGAGGATGCAAACTATTTTCTCAAATCTAATGAATCATACCTATAGCTAATGGATAAATTCGGAAATCTTTCCTCTTTTCGCGATATGTTGGATGGTGTAAATATATATAGTTGTGAATACCAAAAAATTAAACTGTTACATTTGCCGAACAATCGATGTCCAACTGGCTTCAGAACCGCGAATTAAATAGTTCTCTTTACTGGATCAACCCAAATGTAGCTGAAATATTTGATTATATTTTTCGATTTACAATAATTTAATTAACTATTACATTTTAGGATGAAAATCCTTAATAATATTGCAATTAATATCAATCGTTTCTGTGTTATAATATGTGTCAACTATTTCGAAAGTCGATTTTTATTTCGGAAAACCCCTACAACTTTCTTTAGCTATACCGTAAAGATTTTTAAAATAATGTAAAGGTTTTTAAAAGTAAAGATCGTAAAGTTTCCACAAACATAATTTGGTATATTCTAATATTTAAAAACAGTACAATGTAAAAACAAATTATTGTATATATAAAATTTATATTTTGAATTATATAAATATATAAAAATAAAATGTGTAGATGAAATAATAAAAAAAAATATATTACTATTTTTAAAAACGTTCCATAGAAACAAAAGGAAGTAATAAAATTATTTTTAAAATTAAGAAATTGATAAGTTTAACCTAAGTTGTTGATCAGAAAAATGTTTACAATCATTATTATTATCTTAAAACATTATCCAAATGGACTCTAAATCTAATAAAAAATTGTATTTATAGTATATAATTATATAAATACAAAATCGCTATTTTCATCAGTTACAATTAAAAATGAGTTATGTATGTATAAAACATTTAAGATCACTTAACTTTACCTCACTACAAACACAATTGAACAAATAATTCACTATACATAGAGTTTTGTTGATGGATAATACTTTCATATTGTTTTTTCTTTCAGTTTATTCAAATTTATTTTATAACACATCATTCATAATTGAAATGTTGCCCCCTTGAACTGCTTCAATGATGTTATCAAAATCTATAATACTTAGGTAAACTTTGTTTGTTTACAAAAAAATAACCTTTTTATATTTTCTTAACATTATTTTTATTTACATCAAATTATTTCGATTGTTCGATATATATCTATATTGTTAAGTCTGTGATATTTAATTATGTTTTTTCATGTTTTGTTAGCTTAGAATAGGAACATTTTTGTGCGCAATATTTATTTTCATATGATTTTCAAAATTCATTGATATTCCAGATCATTCATTACATATTTATTTAAGAATGGCTTATATGTCACTTGTCCTGTCTTTAACTTCTGCATCTACTTATACGTACATGATTTTCTCTTGAAATTGTTTACAATCTGTATTCATTTTGGTATTTTATATATTTTTATTTGTTGATTGTTATTCAACCAGCTGTGCTTTCATGAATTCTAACTGAATACTATATATACTGTTATTTTATAATATATATGTATAATAAGTTTATTGGTGTTATAATTGCAGTGTCATCTACCCTTATAATATACCTATATAATAGAGAAATAAATATAGACGCATTTTTAAATGGTAAATAAGTATTTAATTGATAATATATATGCAATTTATTTCTTACAAACTTTTTTCTAATAGTGTTATATGAAAGCATATCATTAAAAGATTATATAACACGAATAGTAATTATGTTATACTATATAACAGTTGAATGCCGATTTTATTTTAATTTGAAGAACAAATAAGAAGATAGAAGTATAATTAAAATTTTATTTTTTAGTTAAAGATATTTTATAGGTAATAGTATTAGTAATAGTAATATTGTATTATTGTTTCACATAATAATAATATACATAGGTATAGAGAGTGATTTCTTCCTATTTAAATATAACAGTAAAATAATCTACCATATGTACCTATAAGCTACTAGTTTATATAATACTATAGGTGTCCCTGATTAGTGACGACAAATAAACAGAAATATCACAAGACCAAGCGATGCTAATATTATCTAAAAATCATATTTCATCATAGAAAATGCTTATCAATTTTTTATAATAACATTTTTTATTTCGTAGCTTAAGATTCGTTTTACAGTTATAGTTAAAGGGGTTTCGGATATTTATTAAAATGTATACCAATATTTTGTTGTATTAAATATATATTAAAATAGCTATTTACTATTGAGAAATTTATATATTATTTGAGACTTAACTCTCTTGTGTATTATTCAACTTAGCTATAAAACAAATTATGTATACCTACACTACAAGTTTGATGAATCATATATTTTTTTAAAAATTTGTAACAATCAAAACAATTAACATAAAGTAAGCGAAACAAATTATAACAAAGCAAAATATTCCATTTTGGTTTTAGGTAAAAAACCACTTTAGTAATTTGATGAAATAGGATTGAGTAAACTTTTTTTAAAGTGAGATTGGAAGATGAGTAACTACGTTAGAACTTGTCAAGATTTTTCATTATAGAAATATTTGAGAGTGTTCAGGACTGAATTTTAAGTTTTATGTTATAAAATTCATAATATGATAAATCATAAATTCGTAACATAATTCTCCTGACAATGTAAAGTTTTTGAACACAATGTTACCACGATAATTGTGAGGCTACCTACTGCCATTATGACAAAACTGAAGAGAGGAAATTTTCGGACATTAATTAATACTGAAATTCTGAAAGCAATTATATTGACAATGACTTGATAAAAACATGATTATTATAAATATATCGAGTTAAAAGCATATGCATGTGGGTGATTAAACTATAAGATTATGTTTACAGCAACTTTGACCGAAGTAGTTTAAATTAGGTTGTGTTTTTTAAAATATTTTTCATCCGAAGTTTTAATAATGATTTAGTATATTCCAACTTCATGCAATCTCACCCTCTGTCAGTAAAATAACTATTTGGGAGGTAATTATAAAGCAATGATGTTAAATATTATATTCGCCCCAAAATATTCAATATATTGTTGAGGCAATACCAAATGCAATTTTTGATAGTATAACTAATTCAGTCATATCACGCAATTACAAAATTCTTCATGCTAGCACAACGATATAAAATAAATAACAACTTAATATAGAAGTAAAAAAACGAAAGTTAATTTTTTTCACATTGCTGAAATTTATCCATATGATCTATTAATATACAGTTAGGACGAATATAATATATTATTATGTTCCAAAGCAAAGTTGTCAAACCTAACTCGTATTTACAATGCTGCACGACAAAATTTAAGACAGAGTTTTTTTGTTTTGTTATATGTTTGAATAATTTAGACGGAATGGATACATTAATACATCCTTTAAAGGTAATTAACTCCACAATTCGAATAATTAAATAGCAATTGCGGCTTCAAATATGTAAATACGCGAATACGTGTAAGCTTCTATAGGTATTATCTTAGACGTAAAACGAAATTATTATGTAGCGGGTTATTATTATTCTTTCCTATAAAACCTCCCTTTTAGAAATGGCTTCCAATTGAGTAGGTATATGGATGATCGGGGAGGTACATATCATCGAGGTTAAAATTAAGAGTCAATAATATGTATACCTATATATATATAATGTACCTAACGTTTCTATAAATAATGTTAGCGTACAAAACGTTATTTATATCACAATGAAAAATTTCAATTTCAATAATTAAAGTTTCAATTTAAATATTTACATATTCAGTTAAGTTGGTGCCAGACACTGACTATATATATTATTTATAAACTATATAAAAAAACGACCAGATCGCATTTTAATTATATACGGTATTAGATTAGTTTTAAAAAGGGTATTCAAACAATATGATATATTTTAATAAGCCTTTGATCATTATATATATTGATTGAATACCCTCTTTAAAATGATATTAAGAAATATTACGGTAATTAATTGAAATGCAGTAATTACTCCCATGAATTTCGTATGGATTATCGATATAGATATATTATTGCGTGGACTGTTTATTACTATTAAATATTGGTCAGTTTGACGGTCTAGATAAATAATATATAAGTCATTGATTGGTGCAAGATGTAAATTTAATTTTTAAATTTATTTTATTTTTAAAATATTAATTTTCAGTAAAAAAATCTAATTTTTGATGAAATTTACTGTTACAACCATTGAAATATATATTATTTATAAAAACAATATATATATATAATACTTAATCAATGGTTATGATTTATAATCAGAAAATCAAAATCTAATTATTGCGATTTTTCAAACTTAATCAATGAACTTCTCAGTTTTCTAAATAAAACGTATTAGTGTAACGTAACGTAACTGCAAATACCCTCACTTTCCCGTTACGCGGCGTTACACAGAAGTAAACACCCTTACCACCTTCTCATGCATAAAGTTATTTCTGAATGATCCTTTTATATGTGAATATAAATATTAAATTTTATTTTATTTTACTTTACCTCACGAAATTATAAATCCATAGCGCAATATTTAATTATTCATTGAACTGATCGGTCTTTTTTGTATTTAATTAACATATTTATTGAAAAAAGTTATCAATATGTTTTGGATTCTTGCTATAATCGCTATTCCACTGCAATGCTGTGTTGCTTTTATGACACTTAATACTGTATCCTTTAATTCTACTATTCCTTATATATTATATTTATATCATTTTATAATCCTAATAAAATAGCATTAAAGCAATAATACTCTTACAGTTATGAGTATAATGCATATGTTATGTAAGAATATTTTTTTTCAACAGTGATTACATTAATTTCATAATAAAATGTTGCAAGCATGAGATATTATTGTATGACTAGTAAGGAACTGCTGATGTATAAATATATATAAGACAGCTCTAAAAATTTAGGATGCATTCTATATAGCCTAACAAAGATATATTCTGCATACATTATGCACCCAACCCTATCTTTTACTAGATAAATTGGAGTAATATTGATAAATATCCAGAGTACAATTATCATGGAATACAGGCTTGCTAAAACCTCAGACTATTCAATTTCTTTTATAAACCAAATATTTAAGCCTATATTCTTATATATATTAAACCTCAGATTTTATGCTAATTATATATGCTCCTAGGGCTACTTGGAACATAGGCAGGCTAAAATCAACCTAATTTCATTTTTATAACATTATGAAGGCAATATATTTTAATTAATTATTTTATTCTCTTTGCTATGAAATTTACAATATAAATCATTCAATTATAATTAAAACATGTATTGTTTGAATCCCAAAAGGTATTCCATATCTTTAACATACCAGATATTGTAGACTTTTCCTATTTTTTTATATAATAAATTACTAATTATATAGCTGTTATATCCTCCTAAGACAGCATAAAATGCAGGCAGCTTTAATCACTCAATTAAGCATCTGTACCATTATCCTAAAATATGATTTTATAGTCATATTTTAAGCACAGTCTTGGGACTGGTATGCAAATTAAGAAAAATTGACATGAAAATGTGATTAATTAGGTTATGATGTAAAAAGAAAGCTATTAATTCTGCAAAAATTAAAATTTTTAATAAGTACATTATATAAGTAAAATAAATCAACTAGATAATTTCATATGTATTTTCATTACATGTATCTACTATTTTGTTAAATGTGTTATTATATATCCTATTCTAGATGGTTACAAATTGTGCCTTTGTTAAATGCATTTTGATATTATATGATGCTTTGCATCAATTTTTTTTAAAAAATGAAGAAGGGAACATGTCATTATATTTCTATTGCCAAAGGTCTACATGATCCCAAAACACTTGTCTTTTTAAACTTTCTGGTTAAAGTGCTACAAACACTGCAAGAATTTGAACTGTTATTTCATCAGCACATTGGCAAACTTGAGATTGAAGTGCAGCAATATCAAATCTCATCAAAGAATGACAATAAAATTTTTGGGAGGACATTGATAAGAATAGAAAAGTACCTCTCTTTCTGAAAGTGGCGTACACTATTTATATTTTGCCTTATGGAAATGCAGATGTATAGAAAGTCTTCACCATGTTCCCTGATATTGTCATGAAAAAACAAAGTCTGCTCACTCCCCATACTACCAAGGCATTGGTTGTAACTAAATCTTGTCTGTATGTTTTGAATGTGACTGTGGCCAACTTTCTTGTTGAGTGCAATCTCCTACAGATGGCAGCTGATGCTAAAGCAGCATATTAAAAGAGGCTCAAATAGAGTGAAGTAAAAGAAAGGGAAGATTTAAAATCCCCCAGAAATCTGTTGATTAGCAATGAGCTGTATTTTTGTTTAAAATAGCTTACCTACATTGTACACATGTGAATTACATTGCATTTAGTCTTCAGATAAAGTTATGAGGGGATGAAGGGGAGAACTAACAAATAAACTATAACAGATTTATTGTATTACCTTTTCATTACTATTATTTGTTTGAACTAATTATTGTACAACTGCCCCAACTCATTGATATATTAATTATATAAAATGATAAATTAACAGAACCAAATCTAGACTTTTCATTCTTAAAACTTTTACCTAAATGCAAATTTTTTTAAAATTCTCAGTCCCAAAACTGTATGCAAAATATTTTAAGTTTAAACAATTAAATGCAAAGGTAAATAATATAATAAAATCATTTATAATAATATTAAAATCTTAACAGGTAATATTAAATTATATGCCAATTAATATAATGGTTATTATATTCCATTTTTTATAAATTAATTAATTATTAATATATTCTATCTAACTTCAACAATCCTTTTAAAAATTAATATATTTTTATTAAATAATTTTAATTTATTTAAATGCATATACTGTAAAAATTAATAATAATATATTCATGATTTAAATACTGACTCAATTGCATTTATAAAAATATACTCTTGTTTATATAAAAGTGACATATGCAGTATGTCTTATTTTTCTAAATATATCACTTTTTTATATGACTTCATAAAACTATTTTCAAAAATCTGTCTAAACCAGATCTTATAAATTACTGGACCAGTCTGAACTGAATTTTGGCATTATCAGAATTATTATTATTATTAATTTTTCTGTCTATTTAAATAAATTTTCTGTTTATTTAATTAATATTAAACATATTGAAATTATCTAAACAGGACTCTGACTCTGAATTATGCAAAATACATACATTTACTATATATTTTTCATTGCATAAACTGCACTGATAATAATTAATTCAATTGTCTAATTTTGTTGCCTTATGTATAATATTTGAAATTGTCATTATAATATGAAGTTGAGTTATAATTATTATTAGTTATAGGCTTGGGACTTTGATTAATCAAAAAGTAAATAAATTAAAACTTATTAATTAATTTTAGAATTCAAACCATAGGAATGTTTGTCCAAAAATTTATAATGTGGATTGATTTGGCTATTGTAAGTTTAGTTAGAATGGAAAGTGCTGATTTGCATGAAGTTAAAGTTAATCTGAATTATAATAGTTAGGGCTGGTATGACTAAAAATATCTGATCCAAGGTTTCTTCTATTTTTTGAGACTCCTTGAATTTAAGTAAAATATATACACATATCTCTTCAATTCCCCATGAATTTTAAATCTATTTTTATTTTTCCTATTAATTAAAAAAAATTACAATAAGACTAATTCATTCAGAAAACCTAACTTATTGATAATCTGTTCAAATAATGTTATGTATAATAATGATTATTAACATACACAATATTTATAATACACAAGTAATATTAAAAGAATATTAAATTTATATGATTGACCGACCCATGAAAATCCTTTGAATTTTTATAATTGTCACATGAACATCTCTTGAATTTTTATAATTAACCCTTGAACATCTCTTGAATTTCATTGGAAAAGATGTGGGAACCTTGCAGCTCTCTAATTTTATATAATTTAAATATATTTTTTTTTTAATTTGCAGTAAAAAGTATTTACCTATAAAACATTATTTAAAAAAAATAATTCACTGCATTATAATTGCTCATAATCTTCCAGAAAATTCTGGATATTATCATTTTAGATTCCATATATTTTAGCTGGGACTCAAAATTTTTAAAAGGCCATAGTAAATAACAAGACCACTTTTAATGCAATATATCAAAATTATTTATTTATTTAAAAATGCAATCTAGGTATGAAAATGATGTGTGATGTTTATGAGTGGGGTGGGTGTTAGTAAGGGATACAATATGGTCTAGTCTTTTGGAATTTTTGGTAGACACTCATGCTTGCCATGATAATACCCATTTTCTCAAACCAGAAATTGTATATACAGACCATTTTTTATTACATTTGGCTATTCTGGTATAGCAAGGTAGATAGTATAACATGATACTAATTCTTAGATTCATAATGTAATCATAAGTATATTTATACAGAACAAATTTATTGCTTTAACATTGTTTAAGAATTCTAAATAATTAATTTAATTAGGTAAATATATTGACAATTTGATTGCACTAAAAATTGAATATGTATATATGTGTATTCATCTTGAGATTAAATCTGGGTGTTTCTATGCATATATTTCCCCAATTGATAAAAGCTGATCTGTGAGTGACCTTGCTGGAACCTTTCTTGTCTGTGTTCATCTTTGTTTTTTAATTTTTTGTATTAAACTTAATATTTTATTGTATTTTTGAATAGTTATCAAGTGAATCAGTCAGTCTTGTGTAGCATACTATTATATTTATACAATATTAAATACAATATTAAACTTATAATACAATATTTGAAAATAATTATTATATAAATTGAAAAGATGCTATGTCCAAACATTTCCTTTACTCTAAATTGTTTTAACAGCTTTTATCAATAATGGATATGGAGTATAGTTTTTCTAATATCAGGAATTGTTGTGGAGAGATTAATAGAGTAAGTATTTATTTATTCATAATTTATTATGATTAACATTCAAATAAAACGGACCTCTTTCGTTTCAGTGGATAATACCAGAATTGATTGCACAAAGTCTTGTTCCTATTTTCTTGATTGTCTCAGGATTTTGGAAAATTGCTTTATTAAGTATACCATTTGTGTATATTACATTTAAAAGGTAAAAACGAATGTTTTTCAGTATGCAAACCAATTAAAAAATATTTTTATTTATTAATATTATAATTACACAAAAATTATTTAAAATACTAAATGTATCAATAAACTACTACTATTATTAAGATAGTAATACATGAATATATAGTTAAAATCATACAATCTTCTCAATAAACTGAATCTAATTTTGTGATTGTCTACACGTATTTTCTAGTTTTTATTAACAAGATATTTTGAAGATGTCTGTTAAAGTATATTCCACACATTTTTAGTGATCATGATTTTTGTAAAACAATTTACAATTCATTTACGTAATTATATTTCTATATATGCGTTTTTTAATAAAAACTAGACAATAGTCATTCATAGAAAAAGTAAAGTTCTTTAAATGGTGTTATAATTAAGAAAATTAGCATCGAATTCATTTACAATATACTATATATTTAACAGTCAAAAGAATTCATAAAATTTTTATGTGCACTTATGATTTGTCAACGTTTGTATGGTATAAATTTATCACACGTACATTGCAATCCATAACATTAATTGTTGATTCCATCTGATAATTTAGATATCTATTTCAACGACCGGGAAGTCTTGGAGTATTTGATCCTCTCGAAATCCATAACAATCATCAACTTCCATTTTTAATTAAAGAATACTTCGCCAGATTTGCTATCCAGGTTCTGCTTTTTGTCAGTTATATGTTCACGTAAGTTCGCTAATAGAAATAGAAATTGTTAGTTTATTTTTGTAAAAATTGATTTTGAATGTTATTAATATAAGAACCAAATCCATCAAATAATTTGTAAACTTTAACCTCGTATTTTTGTGATTTAATACTATAGTATTTAACTAATTGATAATACTGTTTCAATATTTTATCTAAAACTTATTAAACTTTTGTTAAGTTGGATGTTACGTCTAAATATTTATTTATTATTATTATTAATAAAATTAAATAATTCGTAATTCCTAGATCTGATTAAAATTATTTTAGCTTTAAAAGATTTTGTATAATTAATAAGAAAACGTTCTCCCCTTTTCAGTGTTTCTTATTATCTGGTGCAGTAATCTATAAATCAATAACTGGTTGCACATTCGTCATTTGTAAAGTTTTATATCTTGTTGTTATATTAGTCATTCATATCCTACATATACATATATTTGTATTTTACAGTATAAATAAATTATTTTTAATAAAACTTTGCATTTATTTATTTATTTATTTTTAATTAACGAATTATCTTATATACAAACAGCAGGATTTCATGTAAACAAAGTAATCATGATTCGGGGTGATAATTTCGACATTCGGGTTTGCCTTTTTCGCTTAAATTACACTTTCTAGTGTGAAATCCGCATACTACGAACTATACATATAAGCTTCAATTTATTTTCTCATTATAGATATTAATAAATATTTCTAATTTCCTTTATTAAATCGATTAAGAAGTTCCTTTGGGAGTTATTGTATCATCCTACTTTATTTTTACACGAGCAGGTAGGAGTTGAAAACCCTTAGTATAAATATTTAATAAGAAGAAAAATCACTGGTCCATGTAACACTTTAAAGCTAATTTTAAGTACATAACTACACGTTTACAATAAGATCGTTTTCTAGATGACTGCCCAACTCAATTAGAATTTTGCAGATACTGCAAAAAACATGTCTTTTCGAGTATTGAGTCGTAGAAGCAAACTGAAATAGGCTTAAAATGTTTTGTTAAATGTCTTCGATACTTAGGGAATATATAGTGTCGGGAAAAGTTGTCAGTTGTAAGACCTGCAGAAGATTCGTGGAAGATGGTTCAGTTGGAGACGGATTCTGCCGATGTTAAAACCACAAGTTTTTGTATGAACTTGTTTCTGAGATTTCGAACGCGGATTCAATACTCCACTAAAGTTGTTCTTGGTTTAGTTTTTCTTTCTTTGTTAGTTGATTCAATGCTTCTTACAGTTGTTGGTGAGTGACAGAATATCCTTATGTGAATTAGAATAATTTTCGTAAAACAAAATGTAAAATTTATTTTTAAATGTAGTTATTTTTTAAATTACATTTAACGTGCGTGACTATAAGCATGATTTTAAATGAGATTTTTCGGTTAGTCGTTACATACGAATTATAATCAATATTCGAGAATTTGTGGGTTATAAACTCCTTTGAAATATGCGATAATTCAACCTTTGGATATGCTCTTATTCATTTGTAAATTAAGTATTCTTATTCATATGAAATTCAATGTTATATGTTTAATTGTAGGGATAATTGCTTATTGATTGTTTTCGACACACTGAGAATACGGGTTCAATTAATATTAATATATTTTCAATTATAAATCGCTAATTTTATAATGCATGAAACTTATCACTATGCACCACCCTATAGGCAACGAAAAATATAATCTTTCCGGATAGCTTAGACGAACAATCTAAAAAATAAAAAACAAATTTATTCAACAAAAAACGGACCTTTGGTTATGTGAATTAAAACTTATCAAATTAATCAAATATTGAGTTTGCGAGAGTACTGAACTGTATTATTTTTATTTGAAACTATTTTTTACTCGGCGCTCTTCTGGGACACCATTAGTACCAATCTTGCCCGACTTTCTTCGAGAAGTGGACATTAATGAACAGAAAAAGGAGGCAGAAGCCGAACTTTTAGCTCTGGAGAACAATCACACTAAATCGGTTAATTCGACGTTGCGCGACGCAAGTCTCGTCTCGGTGAAGAGACTTCTCTCTCGGCTCAAGCACAATCAGGACATCATCAGTGAAAACACGAGAGTAGGCTGGCTTTTCTCCTCGAAAGCCATGTTACAGTTCGTATTCAATCCCATCTGTGCTCACCTCGTCAACAAGTGGGTCCGCTTTAGCTTTAAAACAGAACTATAACTTTAATTACGCTTTGAATAATGTTGTAGAAAATTTTCATCTATTATGTTTATAGTATAATATATTTTTTTGATAATTAAATAAAAAGCAATAACAATCCCTTCATTTCAGAAAAGGTTGTACGCTACCGCTAATTATTGGAATTACCGTAATGATTTTCTCAACTTTACGTAAGCATTAAATATGGCACATTTATTGGTTAATAAAATATTATTTTAGGATATGTATGAATGAAATGTGTTTATATTTCTATATTCTGATGTTTTTCAAGTGTACACGGTGGCCAGTTCTTATTGGCTACTCTTGCTGGGTCGAGCGCTTCATGGGATCTCCGCATCTTGTTTGTCCGTGGGTGGTAAGTTTTTTTTGAACTATTTATTAATTGTTTAATGATTAATAATATCATGCATTCACATTTACTTCGAATATAAAGGCATGTCGCTGCTAGCGTACACTTACACGAAAGACCACGCTCGAAGTAAAGCCATGGGCCTTGTTCTTGGGGGTCAGGGACTTGGTATTGTTAGTATGTTGCCTTGCTTATACTTCAAAATAACATTTGTTAATACTATTATTACAATGTATTAATTATATTAGGTTGTTAGAATTAAAAAACGCTATTAATTGTATAATTAATTTTCATTTTGAGTTCAGAAGTTGTTTCACTTTATTATCGTAATGGTCTTCTTTCAGTCGGATATCCATATGGAGGAATCGTCTATCAGTTTGCGGGTAAAGCGGTCGTGTTTTTGGGAATTCTTTGCCTTCTTTTAATTCTGCTAGGTCAGTTACTAATTTACCGGAGATGATTTAAAACTAATTAGAATATGTTCATTTATAAATTGAGTATGGAATTATATACAGATTATATTATTTTTTCTAAAGGATTACACAATCACACACAAATACACAAATTTTTACATTTTCAGGACTGTTTCTTCTTGCTACCGACATGTCCAGAGATGATTGTGTGAGTTCATAAAAAATATCTGTAAAGGGATAAAAGCACTGCTTTTAGTTTGGATTGTGAACTACAATTTCTCTAATTATTTTTTATTCACACAAAATCGTTTAACCTCTTAAAGCTAACTGCAAATGATCTTTATATTTTGTTTTCATGTCTCTGACGAATTTCTATTCATTAGATCCATTTTGGTGGCGGGACCAAGTTGATTACATTAGTAACAGATCCTTACATTCTGCTAGCTTCGGGTGATTGTATAACTTTTAATACTTATTTTGGTTATGTTTTGCTTAATTATTGATTAATTATTCAGACAATTAAATTATTTCTGGTATCATGTTTAATTTATTCCAGGAGCTCTCATATTCCCTGAGATGGCGATGGCCTTGTTGGAAGTGACCCTTCCAATTTGGCTCACGGACAATATGCATTTGGAAAAATGGGAACTCGGTAAGCTCAATTAGGAACACAATTCGTCGTCAACACAGCGATGTTTTTAACATTACATACATAAAATATCTCCAAAATTCTTTCATATAGCCACTTTTCTTGAAAAGAAAACAGACAAAACACATCTTATCCAAAAATTAATATAAAAAACATGATTCTAAAATCAACCGCTCATTCAAAAAAATGTGGACATGTTTAATTTATGACTGTTTTGTCTGTTTACTTTAATTTAATTCTCATTTTTATTCTATTAAATTAATTTTTGTCGCTTTTTAATTAGTTTAATTAGTTTTCATTAGTTTCCAATATTTGGAAATTTTGTATAAAGATTAGTTAATGTGAAAAGATTTCGCAATCATTCCTCGAATATATTATTTCTTATTTTTGATTAATCGGCATCCTATGTTTCGAATTGATATATTATATTCTTCTAAATTCTACAGATTTTCCGTTAATATATTGAATTTAAGTAAATAATATATTTATGTATAATATATTAATATAAATTTTAAATCTCCCGGGTAACACAATTATGTAATGTCTTAAATTCTTTACAATCTAAGATTGAATTATAATATGTTTTTATATTAATGTCAATAGTGATAATAGTCAATCAGAGAGGCACACAATAGAAATATACAAAACAAAATGTATAATAAAATTAACAATATATTAAAAACTTTCTCTGTGATAAAATTAATCGCTAATAAAAACTACAATACAAATCAAAAAATATATATTTTTAAGAAAAATGCTTAATGATCAGACGTTTCGATTTTAAGATTTCTTAAATATGCGATAAGAAAATTTAAAAAAATTCTTATCACTGAAGAAAATTGAAAGTCGAAACGACTGATCAGTTAGTATTTTTCTTTTAAATTAATTTGGCATATAGTTTACTTTTTATTAGCGGTTAATTTTATCACAGTGAGTGTTTTTTATCTTTTACTTTTAGTATAAATGGTTGTATAATTTTATATTAAATACATATTTCTTAAAGTAATATGATCAACCTTAACTTTGTCTATTTATTTTTTCTCCACTGAATTTGTAATTTTCACATTTTATTTCATTTGGAGATCTTTATGATAATTTTTTTATAAATAATAAAATCACACTATTTTGGTTACTGCTGTAAAATTCAAATGTTGTTTATTTGCCATGTTAAAATAATAATATAAAGTGCTCCCCTATAAACACCTCAATGATGTAAAGTGCTCCTCTAAACTCCACTGTATTTTTGTAGGTATGATCTTCTTACCGGATAGTATTGGATTCTTTTTGGGAACCAACGCTTTCGGGATCGCTGGACTTAAACTTGGTCGGTGGATTTGCATCTTATCAAGTCTCGTGTTGGTTGGCGCCTGTCTTATTTTGGTAAGTCGCTTTTTATTGTCTGATTTTGTAAGTTAAAAGATGATAATTTCTGTTCTTTAAAATAAATATTTATGGTTTTTTGTCTAAAATTATTATTATTTCTTTTTAATTTGATTATATTAATTAATGATTGATGGAATTTTCTGCTAATTCAAGAGTTTCTTTTCAGATTCCATTTGCCACCTCTTTACCTCATTTGATTCTTCCCCATTTCGGACTTGGAATGGGATTGGGTAAGACCACTCAACTACTTTTAATTTCTAAAATGAGTTTGTTAAAATAGATTTGTTTTTTTATAAATTGATTACATTTCAGGAATCGTGGATGCGTGTGTTTTTCCAATGTTTGCTCTTCTTGTTGATCAACGATACGTTGCTGATTACGGAACTGTTTATGGCATCGGACAAGTTTCTATTAGTGTTGCTTTTGCTGCAGGTAAGAACTTAGATACTATTCGTTGTCAATGATTCATTCATTTTAATAAGTTATATAAATTTATCTATAATAAAAACTAAAAGTTTTATGTGTTTATATGAAACTAGATTCTTGAGATTAACATCTTGATTTTTAGGGGAATTTTTTGAAGCATCGGATTTCCAGAAATGAAGAAAATTTAAATTAAAGTTTCAATGATATCAGGAAATATCAACATGGATAACATGAGATATCAACATGGAGAACATGAGATATCAACATGGATAACATGAGATATCAACAAGGAGAACATGAGATATCAACATGGAAAGCACGAATTTCCGGTTTTTTCAAATCTTGGGAGTGACTCCTGGGGAGACACATATCCAATCAAAAATTATGGTGGCGGGGTGGAGCAAAAACTATATATTGTATGTAAATAATTTGTCCTGTACATTTTATTTGTGATTAAATGTAATTAGATATACAGTTTTGTTTTTTATTTGTCCGTTTTTATTCATAATATTATTTATAATTCAAAATTGTTTTGTTTAGGTACAGCAGGTATTTGTTAAAAGTTGTACATCTTTGACTACGAGGGCCCCTTTAGTTATCAAACCTCTCTTTACGAAGTTATGAGGGCCCCTTTTATAGCTATGAAGCCTCTCTCTATGAAGTTATCTCACTACGAGGGCCCCTGTAGCTATGAAGCCTCTCTTTACGAAGTCATGATCTACATACGATCAGGGCCCTTTTAGTTATGAAGTTATCTCAATATTTGGACCCTTAATTCAAACATGCCCTATTCTTCAATATTATGAATTCAATATTATTCTTCGCCTCTTATGAAGAAGTTGAAAGATATCATTCTTGTCAAATTTTCTTTTACTGAACATGATCAGTATAACCTTGAAGTGCAGTGATGCCTGCAGGTTACAATTTCTCTGTCTGTCATTACAAAATATATGCAACTTGATCATTGGTGGGCAGCTGTGTTGCAAGGAGATAACTTCTCAAACCTTGGAATTGTTGTAAAATGTTGTAAAAATTGTTCTTAGGTCTGAAGGGGAAAAGTTTCTTTAACTCCATGGAGGATATCTTCGATGCGAAATCATCGCAGATGAAAATTGACACATACGATGCCATACATACTGTCAAATAAACACTGAAATCTTGCAACACAACTATTTCTTGTTTCTGTTTTAGGACCTTCTCTTGGTAGTCAATTAGCCAAATTGATGGGTTTCGCATGGGTAATCAGACTTGCAGGTCTTGTCAACATTCTTTATGCGCCCTTGACCTACTTTCTGCGTAATCCAGGTCAGCGGCAGGAAAATGTGGTGAGAACATAATTATCTGGAGTTCAGCCAATTTTAGTTCACCATAATGGTCATTTAAGATTACGTAAAATGTTTTTACACTGAAAATTATTGCGATAAGAAGTTCATATAACCCATAGAATATTGTTTATTTACTGTTTTGTTATAATCACTAAAGTTTAATAGGTTCATTTCTAGTTTGATTCTTATAATTATTCGAAATAACCAGTTTAACATATTTTGTCACATCCTGTCTTTTAGACAATGCTACTTATGAGCCGAAGTTCAGCCTCCCTTTATTCGGAAGATGGCGGAGCTATTGAAAGTTCTAAAAGAATAGGTTCCATTGATAGACCTGCATATTAAATACTTTAGTTGGTATTATTCCAGCATTTATGAATAACTTCCAATGTTATTGATATATTCTTTAATCAGCAAAAGAATCTTCTGTAAATGTAAATGCGTTTAAATATTTTACAATAAATATTTATTAATTTGTAACCTGTATGATAAATGTTATATCGCTAAATTATCACTTAGAAGTTTACATTTTATTTTTTGTTTTATCTTTTTTATTGTATTCATAGATTCGTTTAGTAACTACTTATATTGAAAAGGATTAAAAAACTATGTTTGTGATGTAGACAAGTGTTAATGACACGATTATGACTGGATAGAAATTGTTTTTGAAACACGCGATGAATATTATCATTGTTAATTGTAGGACTGTTTTTGTTCCATTATTTTAATTATGTTGTTTTGATTATATTGCGTTAATTTCATTATGTATTTAAAATATTAAATACAGAGTATGGGTTTCTGCCCATTATAGTTGTAATAAAATATTTCACTAAATATATATCTATTATTTTAGTCAATTGTATTTTAGTTATCTTTTAATTTGGGGTTATATAAATAAACACAGTTTCGCTATGTTTATATTTTTATTTATTATTTGATATTTAGAGATTCTCTCTGTTCTCTAAATGAAAATTTTTATTTAAATTTTCGAAAATATAAATTAATTAATACATTTGCAGCAACATATTTACACTAAGGCAAAAGATGTTTAGTATAATAATTTAAATAAAATACATATTACTAAACAGAAAATATAAAAATTCCATTCAAATGTAGCTAATAAATTTTGTCTGCCTTCCTGACTATTTTAATTACTCATTGAATCGCAATATAAAACGCGCACACCGCATCGCTCATGGGCACTACGAATGCGACGATTTCAAAGAATCTTCTACCCGCCGCCATATCTTGCCCTCTACTGTTTTCTTGAAAGCTGAGAAAAGCTGTCTTCATTACCTTGTCCCTCACCGGTTGCATTACTCAAATAAATTTTTCATTAAACCACCTAGAACTTTCAGACTTCAATCCTCTTTATCTTAACTCCATTTAACAATTTTTTCCTTTTTTGAACATTTTCATATTCAGTATGTTTTTCGATTCCCATTATCAACAAATAAACACTTTTTTATTATCTTTTGATGCATTCTTAACCGCATCAAAGTTATTATAACAAATAAGTTAACATATCAAAGAAGTAATTCTATTTTACGAATGAAACTAAAATAATTAACATGAATAAATAAAACTGAACGATTTAAAGTTAAATATTATATTAAAATCTTAGTTTTCACAATATTTTTGAAAGGTAGGTATAATATATATAAAAAACAATTAATTATATCATCGATATATCGGACTTAAATCCATATCTCTTTATAACAACTCTTCATTTATAAGAATTTACAATACATAAAAGAATCTTGATAACATTTAAGTTGTGTTCTATACAGACATTATTACTACGTAAAATAATTAAATATCCTTTATACATGTCATTCACAGCCATTGGATGAGCTTCAGTGGTCCAAAAAACCAAAATTATGAGTTAGCCAGCCAACGAAATAGGTTCATAAACTGTCTGCAAGTAATAAAGTTGCTAAATATAGTATGCTAATGTAATTACTAAAAAATACTATTAATACAACAGAAAGTTAATACAAGTATCTATGTACAGCAATTGATATGTTGCGTTTGGTGGTGTGAGTTCGACTTGTGGGTCGTCAAAAAATAAAACAGTACTCGTATATACGTATTAAAAAACAAAATAATTAAAAATTCAACTACAACTATAAACGATCTCACATCATGTGAATATTTCTGACTGAATTCTGAATGAAAACAATCATCGTGTACATCGCTCTCGGAGATACAGTTCATTAGTATGCAAAAATCTCACAGAATAAAATTTGATACTTTCTTAATATGTCTGTTGGTTAGTTACATATCTCAGGGGAGACACCCAGAATTACAAACCCATCGATGCACACTCCTGTATACTGCATGATTCATGCATAAATTCCGTTCACTTGACAGATCGTTGTTGCTACAAACAAATTCCTTTGTATATGTGAGAATGTGAATTGTTAGTAAGCAGTTGTTGGTCGAAACAGTTGATCAGAAATAATGAAATAAACAGTATACGTTTATAAAGAAATACACACTATATGTGAAGTCTTTTATAGTTTGTAAGTGTAATCTGTATATACAAATAGATATAATTATGGTTTATTATTAGTACGTATAAACAGTTTACTATATCTGTACAAAACTTTGACTTATAGCTTAGCAGTATGAGATGGATATACAATGATTATGTCATACAATATAGAAATAAGGTATTTGGAAGGCAGGAACACATTGATGAAAACGTGAAACCAGAGGACAGATTGTCACAGAGCTAGGTCGAATGTTGTGAAGTCTCGGACAACTTTGGTTTCATTCAGTGCAGGACAAACGGTTTGAGTCATACGGTTGAGTCAGCCAGCTCACGTTCCTATCGAGAGCATAAAATGAGAGATAATTAATGAAATGCTAAATGAAAACAATATAATTTTATCACATTCGCTATTAACATTTAGATACTTATATACTACTTATTTTCGTATATACAAATACTTCAATATGAAATATTCATTATCTATGTAAAAATTGTCTTGTCAATATATTGAACCTTCTACGTAACAAGCGAACTTAAAACACGACACAAATTATATCTTAACTCCACACCGAATGCATATAACTCAAGATTACATTACTTGGGGGTCAATATATTGACTACAAATAAAGGGTGTTTGCTTATAGTTATCATAAACTGCTTCACTAATTGTGGTATGGTAAAGCTGTTAACTTTATATAGTATCAATACTATAGATAGTTGAAAAGATTACAAAATAGGGGTTAGTATAAATTAATATGTCGAAAACATTACATGTGACCTTACTGAACTAAAAGACACGTTCATTAAAAGCTTTAGTTTATAATATGCGATTTAAAGATTAATCCGATAGTTTTATTTTACTGCCTATATTAACGAACTTCGTAAAATATATTAATAATTAATAGTATATTAAAATAAAGAGAACAAATAGCATTTTTTAGTTTAAAATATCAAAATATTATTTAAAAATTACATTGTGAAATATCTAAATTCTACTGTTGAAAATTTTGTGAACTACTTTTGAATTTATCGGTTGATCATTTTAAAACAAGTTTATAATACAGAGTACACAAAATAAAAATTAATAGTAATAATTATGAATAGAAATAATATAATTTTATCATTATATAAATATAAATTGAAATAATAGAAGAATATATAAGCATAATTAATATATTATAAGTATATTACATTAATCAGACTTCAATATGATTTTTATGATTATAAATATAAGCTATTCCGGAAAAACTGCGTTTTTTAATATATGATATAACTCTATGGTTTATATTTGAAATATAATTGAAATCTAATAAGTCAATCGATGGTTAATATCTAAAACACTGTACATAAAAATATAATCTATGAAATCAATTAATAAAAAGCTACATAGCCATAGAATATATAATGGGTATAGCCTATATAATTTAAAATTATATTTTTATATCTTATAAAACTGAATTAAGGCATTTGCAAAGTGATAAAAACAATTAATGAATTACTCACAAGTTGATTGCTGGCTGTACAGACATCTTTCGTCCATTGCAGGCACCGATTTGCCTGCGCAATACCGCACAAAATCGAATGTCTACTCTGTCGTACCTTCAGGCAGCACACTGTTCGTCTTATGCCGGTTATGTGTAATATATACTTGTGCTCATTTACATCTAGTGACAGAGCAATATAAACACAGAAACAACACATGGCGTGCGCACTACCACTGTGTACGGTAGACGTACGTCTTCTGAGCACACATAATCCTCACCTCGACCAATTAGACAATGCCTTATTGTCGTGATTGCATTCCAAGAGTATGCCCCTTCTTATATTGATGCTGCAGTACCCAGGTTACTGTATAACACTCATTAACATCTAAATAGGCAGTGTTTCGAGAACATTTGAAACCCGAAGTGGATTGTTGGTAGGCCTTAATATAATTGTAGACGTGGTTAGATTTCATAATAGAAGTTGTATTAATAATACTTACCAAGTATATTCATTGACAATTGACATACCCATACCACGTCTTAAAGCATTATAATAGCATCAAGAATTGTTAAGTAAATTTATAACAATGCCACGTATAAATAAGCCAGGTATTGTCAGCAATGATCTATTTTCTTAAGGCATGTTGACACACGTTGTATTGTTTAATTATGATGACACAGAAAATTCTGTATATTCATGACGTTTCAAATATTATATCGTAATAGACCACAATCTACTCCGAAGAGAAAATCAACAAAATAAAAAAATTAATTCAAAAATATTTATTTTTTCAATAATAAATTAACCATAGAGTTATACGAACTCTATGTAAGACGGTATGTTAAATTTCAGATTTTTCAGTATAAGTATACAGGGTGTCCCATAAGTATGGATCCATAGGAAAATGGATTTGTTTAAGAAAAATATCACTATATTAGTAAATATATTGCAGAAAGTTCGCACGACATATATGGGATGAAGTTACTTATTACAAAATGTGTTCTACGTGACCACCATCACAAACAATAAATGCATGCAGACGAACCACCCTGCAGTCAGCCAATACACTGTTGATAATTTCAGTAGAAATTTTTGAACAATAATCTGAGATATGTTGGCGTAAGTGGTGTAAACCTCTATTTTTTCAGAATAAACCAATGCCTTCAGCTAGATGACCCCAAAGGTAAAGATCCAAAGGGTTTAGGTGTAGGCTTTGTGGCGGCCATTCCATTGGCCCTTGACGTCCAATCCAATGTCCTGGTAATTGACGATTTAAGGAGTCCTGAGCAGGAGTGTCAACCTATTGGAACCATACCGGAAAGTCACCTGCTTCATTTAAAAAACTAAGGAATATCTCCTCATTAAGCCTACTCAAGTAAGCATTTCCTGCAGTTACCCCTTCATCGAAAAAGGAAGGACCCACAATTCTATCTTTCCATAATCCAAACCATACCATCAAGCGCTTTGACGACTGATCTTTACAACCAGTGTGCCAATTTGAATAGGACCAGTATCGCGTGTTCTGCTTGTTAATTTTACCACTGACGTAAACAATAGCCTCATCGGTGAATAAAATTGTCCTAGGTAATTCCTTATTTTGTCAATATTGTTCAATAGCCCACTCACAAAATGGGTTCAGACTTATGGGACTCCCTGTAATTGATAAGCATAAATAAACCATATATCTACAAAACCAATTAATAGTATTTAGATATTTTCAATCAATTTAACATTTTTCTTATGCACTTTTCTATAATTAGACCTGACAATATTTTGTTATCCAACAAATTTAATTCTTATATGTTATAAACATAAACTGGGATTTTTATAAGAACTAATTTAATTTGAATTGTTAACATCACACCAAAACAACGAAATAGATTGTCACCAAAAGTAGAATATGAAGGTTTTTTAAAATTAAGTGCCATACTCGTTTACATGTTATCGGCAAAATGTGTTAACTTGTGATTAAAAAATTATGTAATAAATATTTTATAATTGTAAAAAATGTACTGCAAGCTGTTTTTTATGTAACTAATTAAAATTAATCATTATCATATACAAAAATATTAATTTTAGGTCATTAAAGTAAAATCATAATGGATTATTTAAAGAAGCACTAAAATAATAGGGATAACATACATATATTGCATAATATTAAAAAGCAATTAGCCTTAAAATTCATATCAATAACTAAAAGACAATATTAAGAATAAGTTTGATAATTGTACTTATAAATTGACATTCCGAAAGACGTCTATTAATAGCTAGTATTTTATTTGGTAAGTTATGTAATAAAATTAATCTTGTAAATAAATAAATAGTTGAATTTTTAACAGGGTTGCCTCCTTACTCAAAACATTTAGAATCCCGGATTTATTTGTAACAAATACTCCAATACAAGGAATAATTTTTATAAACAAATGCATTATTTATTGTAAATATTATTTAATAAACTGACGACTATTATTAGAATGGTAAATCAAACGATTTCTTTATTGTAAAGTAGTTTAATATTATTGCCGCAAAAAATAAATTGATTATACATGAATAGATATTAATTATGAGAGTGAAAAAGATGTGCAAGTATGATTGTTGAAGTTAACAAGCTAAAAATATTTGTAATTCCGCCATAAATATTTTTAAGTAGAATAAAAGAAAAATACATTAATAAATATTGTTTATATTTTATTTTAAAGAAAACTTTCAAGCTGATTTCATGTAAATAATATAACAAATTGAAAAAATCAAAAAATTCTAATAAAATCGAACAACTTGTTTCATTCATTATTCATCAAAACTGACAACAGCAAAATAATAAAATATAAAAGTAATTTATACAATAATTAATTGCAAAGGTAACAATAATGTTATAAGTCACTTAAGGTGTCAACTTCGTTCTTTTGAATCTTCGATCGGTTTCACTGAATTGTAGTGCTCACCTAAACCAAAGGCGTGTCGATGGTATCTAAAAGAGAAAAAAAAGCTTTTGTAAATAACATTTGAAACTAACAACTTTGAATAGTAGATAAAATAAAAGTATTAAGAAAAGGAGACTCACGTTATGACTAGTTTAGGAGGTTTGAATTCTTCCCCAATTAGAACGGTTGGTGATCCGGCCTGGATAACCTCTACAGGACACCGCAGAACATTGCAAAGAGCGCGAATCTAAGAAAAGCGGCAAAGAGACGAATAACGAACATAATTAAGGTCTGGTAGACTCGTATGGACAGATAATTATCAAGTTTTTTTGGATTTAAAAAAAATAAAAAATAAAAAGCGTGAGTTTAAAACTTTTTTGGATAAATTATAGAAATACCGTAAATAATACATTTATTACTAATAGTAGTAAAAAAAATAATTCAAAGTTGAATAGTCTATACCTCCAATTGTCCTCCCCAAGCTGAAGTATGTTCTGTCGCATCACAATATTTTTCATAGTCATCTAAAGGTAGAAAGTAAAATATTAAAAAAAACATCAGTAATGTAGTTTTAACAGACGAAAGCGAAAAGAATAATTTTTAAAATTTTACAACTTTAAAAAAAATTATTTGATAAAATTTCATAACCAAACCTTTATCGATCAATTCATATATTAAGAATTTCACAAAAAATCTTCGAATCTATTTGAAACCATCGGATAACTATAGGCTATATCATCGAGAGAGTTTACCTACCCAAGGTCATCTGATCTCCAGTGTCCGGGTGGGTAAGGAAAGGCATAAAATCCTCAACATGTGAGCGCATGTGTTCCGCAGCATGACGTCTTAACCCAGAGACAGTGACGTCACAATCTGCAACGGTTGGTGGCTGTAATAGACTGATTTGATGGGAAAGGGCGCAGTAAAGACAATTGCCATCTGAAGCCACCTTAATAATGGATGAATGGACAATAATACAGAATTTAAGTACAAAACGAAACACGTAACCATGGTATCCAATGCTTCACCTCGTGTAAGTTGAGTCCTCTGTTGGACAACATAAGTCCAATCTGTCTGAACTCAACTTGACGAGCACCGTTAACACTGTCCAGTTCCGAAGCTGCAATTTCAACGTCACGTGACTTCTCAGCAGCGGCCTTTTTATCCCTTCGTTTCTTAGCCTTGCTTGTTCGTGTTGGTCCTTGTGATTCCTTCGAGTTGGGTACACTCACTTCTTCTAATCCACAAAATAAAAGATAATTTGCGTATAAATACCACTCATATCAGTCATTTGTACAGTAATTGATTTTATATATTGTTCATTGGTACGAATTTGGCAATTAGAAACATGTAATGACTGATCTTCGAAAAAACTAAAATAAATAAAATACTAAAAACTTTCGTCTTAGTGTACCTTGTTTATCAGTAAGAGACACTTGATTGAGATCTTCAACGAAATCAGTGTCATTAGAATTTTGTTGTCTCTGTGTACATGACTCAAGTTCACTAGCATGTCGTTCTTCCAATTGCGCTTCCAAGATAGCTATTTGTGCTTGTACTTCTTTGCTTCGTTTTTTGTCGCCTTTAGGTGCAGATCGTTTTAACTTTTGAATTTCCGCTAAAACAATTACAGTGTTTCCATATTAACTTTTACTTTGTTTCCATATTAATCACCACTAGAATAAATTTAAGTGATTACAATTCTAATACAGTTCTCATACTACATAAAAGAACAATAAAAAATTAAAGATAGATATACTTTTATTTCTTAACCAATGTATGAATCCAAACAAATGTACATTTGCACAAATTTATTAAAATCGTGTATATAATTCTTATTAGTCAGTAAAAATGCAAAAGGTTTCAGTTAATGAATGCATATTACAAATATACAGGATAAAAAATAATAAGACTCAAGAACTCAAAAAGCAAACTGATTTAATAAATAAATAAACTGATAATAAAAACAAATAAGTACAATAATATTCTCTTTATTCTAGAAAGTTGCGTGAATTAGACAATATTTTTGTGAAGAAATAATATTTTTAACCCTATTTGACAATAGTAAGCTGTCATCACTTTTCTTGTAATGATGTTTTACTACTTTTAGTATAAAATTTACTTTCATAAACCATGTTGATGATCATGAGAGCAGTTCCATCCTCCCCAACTTTACTATTTTTTAAATTTTACAAAAATGGCTATTATCAATATTGACATCAATTATTAACATCAATATATAATGTAAATGCATTATATTATGTAAAATATATATCAACATTGCTGCAATATCATTTGCAAAGGGAAATATGTTTATAATATGTTATTTTAAAAAGTAATTTTCTGTAATAAAATTGTAATAATTTTAAATCACTGAATAGCTTATATAATAATCAACTAGATAAAATTATAACAAACATAAATTCAGATCAAAATTGATTTGAACAAAAACTTTTAGGGGGAGCAAATTTTAGCTATGTGCTAGCCATGATATACACTATTAAGCTTCTAAAAAATAATTTATTTAGGTTTGAGTTAATTTTCAGTGTTTTCAAGATCAGTGTAGTTATCAAGGTCAAATTTAATTATAAAAAATTGATGTTATAGGTATTTTTTCACTGAAAATGAGAAAAATATATATTATATAAAATTACAGATCTGACCATCCTCGACTCATTATTAAATACATGGAAAAATATTTGTTTATATATTTTTTAGATTTTAATTTCTAAAACATAACACTTTAGGTTTTAGGCTCATAATGACGCCCAAGGAGGATATCTCTGGCACACAATCAGGAATTTTATATATATAAAAGAATAGGAACAGGCTAAAATATTCAGCATACAATAGATATGAAATGCATAATTGACTTAGTAGTCTTGGTTGCTTATATCCATGCAGTCTGAATATGTTCCAAAAATCCTAGGGGAAATGTAAATATCCACCATATCAGATATGCTCTTAGAATCTCTTTGAACATAAATAAAAGGATGTCCAAATGGCAGTTATTCTGGAGACTTCAAGATTTATCATAAAAATTGTCTTTAATGAGTCATTTCTGTTTTGCTGTTACTTTTTTAAATTTACAATGGCAATACCATTTTCATGTTCTAATTTAACATAAAGAGATTTTTTCCAGACTAATAGCCATGTCTGTTTACATGTATTTTTTTCTATGTCAATTGCAAGCACAAAATTTTAGCCAATTATTATCTGTATATATATAAAATTGGACTCAGCACAGAAATTCTTCAGATAAACAAAGTGTCTCACCCAATAAAAAAAATACATTTTTAAGATTCTTCTAGGTACCCTTTACATCAAAGTTCATACACACATTTTACAAAACTAAATTTCAACATATGACCTTTATGAACATTGTAAATATAATTGATTTAATCACAATTCAAACAATCCACATTTTTTCAAAAAAAAGTTTCCTTTTCAGACTTCTAGTCTGAAAAAACATCTTAAAAAAATTCCAGACTTTGTATGAATCCTGTTACATGAAATGACTGCATCAATACTACCATAAACTACTTTGTTCTACTTTAATCTACAAAATTGAAAATTGTCTAACAAATCTGTTTAATCGAGAACCACCCTGTTTTGTTTGGTTAAAATAAAACTCTTAGATTTTATATAAATTATTTTATTAACACTTTTCTTTTCCAGCAAAAATTTTTTGATATATGATTTTTTCTGTATGCTGTATTTAATTTTTTTTTAGTATTGTTTAACATATATCTTAATTATTTTTAAATTTAAATTTACTTAGATTAATTTTACACAGATTTTTTACCTTTTCAATTCTATTGTATATTTTTAATGGAAGTACCTAGCTATACAGTGGCCTAGTGGGTAAAGTCTGATAATGGATATACAGGTGATTTATGTGGAAGATGGTAAAACCTCACCAACCATATGCAGGGATGGGAATAACAATATTCTCATACAGGGGCCCAATATCAGAATAAAAAGATTAATTTATGCAGTAAATTACTCATTTTTTATTTTTGAGATTGGGGCTTTCTATAAAAAATTAATTAAAAAAATATTACAAATTGGGCATAAAAATACACTGAAATCCACAGGCACCAAATCTGCTAAAATCTGCAGATCCACTGAAAATTACCATCCTTGCATATGGTGAAAAATATGTATTTTGAGGTATATATAAAAGTCATAAAAACAGAAAAATTGATTTTCACATTATTTATGGGTGTGGAAAACTAAAAACAAAAATATATCACTATGATAAAACTTAATCAATAGATTTGAATTTTTTAATGAATTGAAATACGGATTAAAATTTTGAAAATTTTAATTTTAATGTAAAAATTAATAAAATGTCAACCTTTTAACATCAATATATAATGTAAATGCATTATATTATGTAAAATATATATCAACATTGCTGCAATATCATTTGCAAAGGGAAATATGTTTATAATATGTTATTTTAAAAAGTAATATTCTGTAATAAAATTGTAAATAAATCTATTTCATGCTAGTTTAGATAATGTTTAAAACATAAAATTATGCACTGTTATTATATGCATTCTATGTAGCCAGTAAAAAGGATATATCTGGCATACATTATGTTTCCAATCCTATCTTTCACTAGTTCAGTTGGAGTAATATTAATACATATCCAGAGTACAATTGTTATGGAATGTAGACTGGCATGATTCATACATTGATTGTTAGAGTCATAATGTTTAAAGCCCCACTTACATGAGCATCCTGGATGTCCATTTAAGTTGAATTTTTTTGGATGTCAGATGCCAGTGGCAAGTAGAGTCAAGCTCTACTTTTTCCAGCATCCTTACAGTTTGATTGGCTATCACTTTTTGCTATGATATAATTATTGCATTAAAATAAATAAATAATATTTTTATTTATCAATTATTTTATAAAAATGTGTTATCATTTCTATGTTTATTTCAACTAGAAATTAAAATTTTTTTATGAAAGCAAGTTTATTTTCTTTATTATATGTACCTAAATATATTTATATAATACAAATATAACAAATATGTTACTATATATATTATAATGTAATTCCATAAAAATAAAAACACATATATTATGCAATACACATACATACTTATTTGTTAATCTTTACAAAAATAAATCTATAATTATTAATCTAAAAGTTAATTAGTGATAAGCATTTATATAACAATAACAATAAATATAATCTATATTTTATTTGTACAAAATCTATTCATATTTTATTCATTCTTAAATATTTTTTCTAAAATTCATCAAGATTAATTCTTATATAATACAAATATTTGTAAGTATTATCTAGTTACTTTAATGCATCTAATTATAATTAATAAGCATGCCTGATAATTATATATGAATAATTAAACTGAAGTTAACAGTAATTAATTTTCTATTAATAAATTTCAAAATGCAAAATTAAATATAAATTAATATACAGGGTGTCCCAAAAGTCACGCATCATAGGAAAAATTACATGATTCCATAAATACAATATTGGATTTAATAACAAGTAAATATTGATAATATATACATACTTGCATG
>JAUZNC010003274.1:25639-37973 GCA_034780395.1 Vannuccia rotundouncinata | reverse complement strand
TTGGTTAACCGAGATATTTAAACATATCTTAAAATAATAATACATTTTATGTAGCAGTATATTATATTTTTTTCACTAAATTTGTGTTATTTTTAAACCCCATATATACCTACTACACACAAGGACATATAGAATAATAACAATGCATAATATTAGAGATATTAGAATTAAAATGGGAGGTTATATATCAATAAAAATATATTCAAAATGAAATATACATAATACAGAATGAAATTTTATATGTAAATAATTTTTTTATTTAAAAGTTTCAATTATATTTTTAGTATATGGTATAATGGATAAATATTGGTACAATATATATTATACGTATACGCATATATACTAACACCAAAATATAAATATTGGTACCAAAAATTCTAATAAGCTAATTCATCTATTCAACAATCCATGTTAGAAAACTATTATCCAATTGACAAAGATCGGTGCCAAAAGGTAATTTTAAACAATGTTGTTTATATAAATGTAAATATATGTTACTATTGAGTCTCACATATTAATATAACATATTAGCTGTTACAAATTTGATAGGTGATAAGTCAAATTATTTCAAATTAATATCTACCTTTAAAAATAAATTTTGCAATATACGCAGAAGATTTTACTTCCCATATATTAGATAAAGACGTTTTTAAAGACGTGATTGATTTTTGAGATTCACAGAATAATTTCATTTACAAAACATGATTTTACTTTTCTAAAATTACACATATCCATTTTTTATACCGATAATAAAAACAAGTATTTTTTCTCTTACAAAAAAAAAATTTTATTGTAAGTCAATTTTTCCGATACATTCATACTTCTATCCACTTTGATTTATGGTCCATCTCCACCTAAATTATATACATATGACTAAACGGTCATTAGTTCTCACACTGGTAACTGGGGGCTGAGCCACTTTCTTTCACTCCACTCTATCATATATATATATTTACAAATTCAATTTTTATATGACACACACACATATAAATATAGAATATAACTGTATCGACTCCCTTCCCTTATCATCAATAAATTGCTCCGGCCAGTTCTCATTGTGAGTGAGTTATCCTAATTTTCCTTCATCACGAAAGGCGCCATCAACTTCCCGAGAACAGCGAACTCTTATAGTTGTTTCAGATCAGGGCGAACTACTAAAATTCCCGGCCAATAGACCGATAATATATATAACTGGTCCCTCTATATACATACTCTATATACATATAAAGGCTCACTTCCCGTAGTCAAGGACTGCGGTACCGCCCACTATAAGGGCTCACACAGCCGAGCACCGGACATGCAAACGCGGCGCCCGTATTTGGGGGCGGAGGTCTGTCCTCTCTCGTCTCATTCACAGCCAGTCGTTCATGCTTAATCAGTCGAATGGCCAATTTCATTGTGCCCAGTTTAACTCCTGTGGAGACGAGCAATGGTCCACACTCAATCACGTCCAGGTCTATGTAACGAGTGCGCAGAGTATAAAATATATTGATTGAATATACACACACACACATAATATATAGTTGACTGGACGCCCAGTATGCAACAGTTCCTTCTAATTTTTATGCGCGTGAAGGCAAACAATCACCTCCTTTTTTCCATTACGTAAGAATAGTTTCAAGTGCATAGAATGGACTCCCGTTGTCTGGGCGTGGTCTTACATCGAGTACCTCTCGTTGACATTTATTGATCGTACAAACAATCAACAGCAAATGATCGTATTTTTATTTTATAGTAACTTAGCAGTTCTCACGTTTTGAATCAAGGACTTCGATATTTTGATTTTTTTATAATATTCAGTGTCAGTCAATTTCTCAGTCAATTCTGATTGATTATTTAAACACTATTAAAACAAAATTCGAACTGGTTTAATTATTTTTATTATTATAAGTTTAACATTTAACTTCAAACTTTAATTTTTTGTTTTTATATTTGTTGCATTTTAACACAAATAATTTTAATCTATTTTGCAAAAGTGGTCGCAAAAACGCGTGTTATATATACGGATTCTGAATTGAAGTCGTAAGAATACTTCACACAGAGAATTATTATAGATGACTCTATTACCACCTGTATATTTCGTCCGGAACACCCAGATCCTTCTAGATGCCATCTTTTAAAATCCGAGCCTTCGTTACACTGCATCCGCGATGGATACATTCTTTGCTCACGATTGTCGCAGAGGTCTGCTCCCCATGTAACGAATGTGTCCAGTTTAAATGGATGGCATATGTGATGATATTATATAAATGGCCAAAAGACAGTTGATATTCTATAATATTGCTGCTAGGGGTGTTGCAATGGTGATTATTATCCTAGCGACAGGTTGCATGCCCCACTTTGAAACATTTTAACACTCCAATTTTAATTACTAAACCATTTCCACTTGGTAGTGTGAGGAATTAATTTTATTGACCAAAATCACGCAATTTGGTCATTATATGGAGAATTCATCTCAAATTTATCTCAAACGTTCTTATAAATATATGCTCCAATGCAAATTGCATGGGTATATAAATGAAAATGTGTTAATATATAATGTTTAAGCTCTTCAACTGTTATAGACTAAAAATATCATATGCTTGATTTTATGACGCTCTATTCAGAAATAATCAAATTAAGAAAAGTCAACATATTATTTTCCATGCCTACAAAATAGAGTCTTTTAAATTGGTACTTAAGACTGTTCTCGTAAAATGGAGAGTTTATAGGAACACATTTATTTATTTACCTAGACGATGATTTTACTGCTACTTTAGCTTCCTCAGAGGCTTTTTTAAATAACTAGCCATATGATTAGCGGAATGTTTGCCAAGCATAAGAAAATAGTCATTTGAGTCGAAAAAACAATCTGGACAGCATTTTACTTTTTAGTTGCCATAATATACACTGTCCTTTTGCATGTCATAATTTCCACATCATAAATTCTTAAATCTGTCAAATGTTTGCAAACGAAATTAAAGACACACAGACATATATTTAATATCATATTTATGGTAATAATGTTGGCTAATAAAAAAACACTGCGCAGTGGGATTCATACTATAAGGATATATAAGTTTAAACATTCTTTCTCTCTCTCTCAATATATAAATTATGTACTACGTTGTCATAATCGGTATCTCAATGCATATACATGATCTAAATCATTCAACCAGGAAATTTAATTTTAGTTTTGTCCGCAATATATCAACATTGTAACCCCCCCATTCTTTTTTATTGAAAATTTGCTCGGTTACCCTTGTCAATTTCATTTTCATCTTCTAAACAAGAAATAGATTCTATTTAATATTTATATTTATAATACAAAGTCAAATATTGCCTTAAGACTATAGTATACGTCCCTATAATATATGTTATAATTGCACACAAATTAAAACAATTCTATTTAAGATAGATAATCATTAAAATTGTCTTAATGTTACAAAATATTTAAATATATACTTTTTTAATTTTAAAAAGCTGACATGAACTTTTTTCTTTTTAAAATAATGATTTCCAAATTATTTATACCTAATGGGAATCCAGTGCAGTGAGATAAATATGGATTCAGAGAAATTTTTTTGTAAATTTTTTTTGTATCAAGATGATCACGTTATTGACCATTGGCTTCAACCAATTATAGTTAGCGGTTGCTCAAATATAGGTGTCATAAAATCAACTTTGCTATTATAGGAAATATTGTAAATTTGTATATAATACTGTTTAACCGTATTATATATTATTAGAGCATGGTACATCTTTAAATACGTAATGAATAAACTTTTTTAATGGGACCTACTCAATCCCACCATCTCCATCTGTCTCGTTTCCTCTGAGTAACACATACTTCTTTCCCGTCCCTCACAGCTATACTTCCCCGAACACGATCCCAAAAAAGGTTACAGAGCATGTTCTAGCCTCCTCCACTAGCGGACCATCTGTGGGGGGTCGCGCCTCCTACATGTGCCGCAAATGCAAGGCCCATGGACGCTGTGCCCCTGTGAAGAGACATAAGAAGTCCTGTCCTTACCTCCATTGTGCTTGCCTCAAGTGCATGCTCGTGGACAAGGGAAGAAAGGTATATCTTAAAATTACTGATTTATCAATTTTAAGGATTTTTATTCGATGCATAATAAGTGCAAGACCATATTATATAATGGATAAAAAACCATTAGTTTCAAGATTATCCAAATATTTATTGCGAATTAAAGATGCTCGATGTATGCGACTATAATTAAGACATCGTTAAAGTAATCATCAAAATGGGCATGGGCCCTGCCGGATGAAATCATTATTATTTCCCGCTCCATTAGTTCGATTGATATTTCGTGATCCCGCACTAAATAAAGTTGAAAGTCAAATTGTGAACTTGTTGGTTACTATATAATAACACTATATATATAAAAGATTTTAACAAGCTCTTTTTTCTAGTGATTAAGCATATCAAAAATATAGGGAACTCTCTCAATTAGATGTTTTTGGGGGACAACACACCTTGTACGCCCCCTTTGATCTTATATATGTTTGGGTCACCTTTCATGGACGTTTGGCTCTTTAGGTCAGTATAGGATAAAGCTTCGTTCTATTTGCCAAGGGGCTAATAACATGGCCACTGCAGATAATGTTGGGTTTGGTGGATTTGGAATCTTTTAAAAGGACAAGAATATTAAATATTTAAATTAAGTTTGGATATTTCTGATATTGATTCCTGGCTCTTTTTGTAAAATATTTATATAGAACAATAGACAAAATGTATAACAAAAGCAGGAAAGCGAAAGCTATTCACTTTGTTAAACACAACGCAAAATCATATTTTTAGACACTTTCAATAATAAAATTTTTAAAAATTGGGTTATTCAAACAGTGTAAATATTTCGTTTGAGTAAAATATATAAGTATAGATCACAATTAAAACACTTCTTTAAAACATCTTCATCAACAGTTTATGGAAAATTAAACTAATTAAACATTTTAGGTGGTTGCACGCCAAATCGCGCTCTATCGAGATCAGAAAGGCGCTCAGATAGACGAGCCCGGCTTGAACACATCAGGGGCCACCTCTAGCAGCAACACACCCTGCAACACCAGCCCCACCTTCCGTAGCCTGACCTCGGTCTCCCATCCAATCCGCGGCATCGACGACTCCCTGATCGATGTTGAGAACAATACTCGCCATCACCACAATCACCATCAATCGACAACAACCTCCCTTTCGCAGGAGGGCAGTGGTGGTTGCCTGTCCTACGAAAGTCTACAGCAACCCCAGCAGGCCTTGATGGGCGGTAGCTTCTCAGAGATCGACTATTCAATAAGTCTGGGTGTAGGAGGAGGCTCTGGGTCCCTGATCAATGGGCCACATTGTCGACGATGTCGTAATCACAATATCACTATTACCTGGAAGGGCCATAAGAAGGCCTGTCCATACAGGAACTGTCCGTGTGACCCCTGCGGACTTATTATGGTGCGCAAGGATACGGAAAAAACCCTGAGAGACATGGTACGTTATCCAACAACGATTGTTTTAGCGACGTTTTTGGTCTAATGTTGAAAAGCAGAAGTTTAAATTAGACATAGTATAGCTAAAATTAAATACATATTAATCATCATAAAACCAATAATTATAATTGTATTTATAATGAAGTTATTTGGAAAACTATTTTGAACTGATTCAGGTCGGTCACACAGACGAACGGCAGAGTTCAGCGAAGTCCTCCAGCCTCTACACCTGTCCCGCCAGTCATCTCGCCATGTCGTCGACCGTTCCAGCCAGCCACAATCAACTCCTCTCCTTGCACAACCCACACGGCCACTCCAGCTATCTCTCCTCGCTTGGGGGAGTAGGTGGTGCATCGGCAATGTCACCCGGGGATCCCGGCAGTTACTGCTCCCCTAGTCCTCAGGGGGGCGGTGGGCTGGTGGGAACCCCATCCACTGGGAAATTGTGCGGAGCAATGCAAGATTCGAGTGAGCTACAAGGATTACTGGGGTCCACGGTACATAATATGACAGGTGAGGCGGCTATTATAACCTTATCAACTGCCTCGATGAATAAACTGAATTATATACTCTAAAATAATAAATGTTTATTTCTCATACAATTTAACATAAATTTGGATTACCAGCATTTATTCAAGAAGGCATACGGACCAAGACATTAACTGTTTAGTTTATCATAAATAATATTATGAAAGAGGTTGAATTTTGCGAATGGTCAGACTGAAAGACAGCCAGACAGACAGTAAAAACATGGATGTCTTACCAGAACTTACTTTCAAAAAGCCAGTAATAACATTTTTCAAAGATTCAATAAATTCTTCCGATTATTTATTCTGAGGAACACCTTATAATTCTGATAAATTATGTGTCAATTTGTATCGTATTATAAAATTATTATTATTTTGTACTATTTAAAACATACTATTTGTAGCGGTGTAATTTTATTTGTTTTAGTGTTTTTTTTATACAATATGTTTTATGTGTCTGTCCATGGACTGCTAGAGAGACTAAACTACACTATAAAAACTACACTCTAAACTTAAATAAACTAATATTTTTTTATTAAAATTATATTATTTTATACAATTCAAAAAATACTATGTTGAAGCATCCACTATAATGAAATTTCTACTTCTCCAAAGCAGGAAGCAATGGATCGGCCAGCTCTTTCACCACAATGGGTTGCTCAACCCTGCACTCAGACGGCAGTGAACTTATGCCTCCACTAACGCTCGGAGCCCCAATGTCGGGCATGTACCCGGGCTACTCGGGGCAATTATGGAACGGTCTTTATCCGACCTCAAGCTCTACTACCTCTGACTACAAGCCGGCTGGCTATATGCACTGTCCCTGTAGGTGGAAATATCCAATTTCTTGCTCCCTATAATAAATTCCATTGAAAAAATACATTAAATACTAAAAGTGGCGTTTTAGACAAATACCCTTAATTAATTAATAAATGTATTTATTTATTCGACATATAACTCTTATTAAAAAAATAAGAAAATTTCATTATTCACATTGAAATATTTTACATTTATTTTGTTAATTAATTGTTACACACGTGATAAGTTTTCTTTACATTTTTAACCAATCAAAAGTATCGAATCTGTCAATCTAGGTTTGTAATGTTTGAACCATTTTCCAGGGATGAAATGAATAATGATATCCATTATTGTATAATATTAAATTCATTAGCGTATTGCTTCACTGAAATTAAGGGTGGCTACATATCCTAACTTTCTGAAAAAAATTATTTATTTTCCGATAAAATCAATTTTGTTATATTTGACTGCCCCAAGCCCACCAGCAATACGCCCTTAATTGTAATTTGTATTGGAATCACAGCATATGGTATTGATTGCGATATTACGATATGTTTTATATTACCTTTAATGGATACATTTCAGCTTGTAAATTTTTAAACTTTATACTAATTACAAATACGTGGACATGTGGATTTTGTTACATTATATAAAACAATGTTACATTTATTTTTTAACTACATATTATTATGGGTCGTTTATAATGTGTAAATCTTTTGTCCCATTCCAGCGTACCCCTATTTCTCAAGTACTCACTATTCAACGGACCCTTCCAATCCGTCCTATCTCTCTCTGGCAGGGTATTGTTGATCTTTAACATTCATACACAACCCAAGTTTTGATTATCGACCCAATATCAGGAAGCAAAGACAGTCATGACTCAAAATTAGGATTAACAGTCACAAATCTTAATCGTTGTTATCCGAAGTACCTCTTTACCCAAACATATCTCAATGACTTAAATATAATCTGTATAAAAATATATTTATCATTTATTTTGTAAGTTCTGTTGATTTCATAAAGTCCTCATTTTATGACCTTGACTTTGAAAGTTTATAAATGATACATTTTAATTACAATCAATAAATGCATAAACAGTTTTAATATGACGTGCATGATATTTGTATAGTTTTTCCTCATTACTTATATTTTCAAAATTGTTTATCCATTATATATTTATTTATCAATCTTTTGTCGGATATTTAATATATGCATCACTTATTGTAAATAAACATAATATTATAATACATTTCACCTGATAAGTATTCATATACCAACTATTCGATATTATACTATTAATATAATTTGTAAGCTACGTTTTTAACAACTTATAATTGAATATAACGTCTATTTATTACACATTTAAATATTTATTTAACCTTTTTTTATTAGAAGTGGGGTATTAGTCGATAATAACAAACTCTATGAAATCTAATTTTACATAGTTGATATTGTCAGTAAAGAATTTTTTATTATACTCCGAAATTCTTAAAAAATTAATAATTGTATTATTGTAATATTGTAATAATTTTATTTTCTGACATTGTCGCAATACATATGTTTTATTATTTATTATTTCTACTATAACAAAACAAATAGAAACATTTTTTATATGTTTATGAATATGATCAAATAATCAAGTAATTCTTTCGTTTGACTAAATTCTTGAATAAATAAATAAAAAGGTTAATAATTTGAACTAATCTATATTTTATAGTTTATATTGTAAATATCTAAACCTATATATACTCTATCATTTAAAGTTATCTGCAGCAAAATATGTAATCTTTAGATTAATCTGTAATATTTTAATTATACAATAAATCGTTCCTTTTCATTTATATTAGTGATCTAAACTTATATATATATATATAAATATAGGTATTTTATTTAATATATTTAAAATAAAAAATGTGTTGATTTGTTGATTTCCGTTATTCCATTAAGTAAACTGTATCTAGATATCTGTATATTTATACAAAAATTGTTCAACTTTTCAAACGTTTAATATAAATAAAATTAATAAAATTTGTTAAAATGCCTTCTTTAAAAAATAATAATAATACTAATCCTTTATTAATAAAAACACAGAACGGTCTTTACAAGATAGATATAATGTATAAAATATAATAAGGGTTAGGAGTTATATAAAGGAGCTCATTTAGAATTATGGAGTTGACTTCCTCTATACATAAAGCTACGCTTGTATGTTTCGGTTCGGGGTCTATCCGTTCGACGAAAATCAGGTTTTCTGATGCCTCCTTTTATTCTGGTATGAAGCTATGAAGTGGGCGTTCTTCGTTTTCAGCCGCTTTTTCGAATAATCTTGGTATTTTGTTATCTATAGTGTACGTCCAGACTTCGTAAATTTCCTTTTATGATGTTTGTTGCTCTTTTGTGTACTTGGACTAAAGGCTGCATATTTGATTTTGATGCTGTGCACCAGGCGTCAGCGTTGGTCCAACTGGAAACAGACCCGATGTCGCTAGAAACACCATAAACTAAAAAAATGAATTACATTTAATTTTGGACTCTAACTTTAACAGGGACCAGCTAATGCGAAATGTTGGAGGATGGTGTTGGTGTGAACGTCTTTCATCGCAATTGTTTTTAGTCACTCCATGGCCTTGCATCCCTATTCTGAACGTTGTATGTGGATGCACGATAATGCTCGTCCCCACTATAGGTTCGAGTCGAAGTACAATTCCTAAAATTAACATTGTGTCAAGAATCCACGAAAACAAATTATACTCTTTAATAACTTTTTTGTACTTTTAAACAATATGTAATGCATGTAAATTATGTTTATTTTTATTGTAATCATTATAAATATTGGAAATAATATTTTTACATAAGAATTCAAACGATTTATTGCTAGAATTAAATATTTATCTAGGTATACATATATTAAACCAATTTATGACTATACTTCCATTCGATCTATTAAAAACAGATATATACGTAACATCTATATTAATTATGTTTTCCAATAGAAAAAAATTCTGCAGCTTACCTTGTTATATAGGTTAGATATTTAATACAATATATTAAACCAAATACAACTATATTTGATATTAAAAATATGAACCTGTATTTAATCTGCAAAAACTATTCTTTAATATCAGTCCAATGTATCAATATTTATATTTCATAAATAGGTTGCTAAGTAACTATGCAATTCTATAGGTACAAACCCACGATCAAGCCTTCGTATGTATAACACACCACTTGGAATATCGTTTATAATTATATGCATTCAAAATTCTTATCGTTATAACATATTTCATTGTGATATAGCACTGGTATTATTTTGAAAACGGTACATTCAATCATTTTATTATAATGACCTAAATTAAAATGTTAATTATACAACATTTCGGTTACATTTTAAAGTCAGAATAACTGATCGTTGTCTTGTGTGTGTTCAACTATATAATAAAATTTAGTTTTTATTTATAAACCATTTTATTTATTATATATTGGAAAATATAGTGAATACCATTTTATAAAGACTTAATCGTAAAAAGATAAATTAATATTATGGTAGTATTTTAAAAATAAAAAAATATTTGATGCCCAGGTTTCAAAATAAAATATTTATTAATTGTAAATAATTATCACAATAGGACTTCAGTCAATAATAGTTTTGTTTAAGAAGTTAAATTATTTTATTTTATAATTTGTTCCTCTGACGAAGCATTACACTTTATAGATTAAAAATAAACCAAATTTTGGACAACCTCACATTGCCTACAGTTTTACTTTAAAACCCATTGTTTTCTTCCTCTGGTCTTCTGTATAATAAAAATTTGAAAACAAACAAACAAAAAAGTTAGCAGTCTCTCATGGGCCCCAAAAAAGTTAATTATACCTTCTGCTTAAATAGGCATAAATTTAATAAAATGAAGGGGAAATTTTCACCCAAGAGATATAAGTGTATTTCCCTACTATTGAAATGATGATATATGTATATAGAACCGCCTGAGCCTAAGGACATAGCACATTTATTAAATATGCATGAACCTATTGGGGATACCGTCGCCCTGAAATCAGACTGCGTGACGCCGTAGATAAGCAGGCAGAATAACTCCCCTCCACGCGAAACTGTACAGCACACTATAGCAGATGTATATACTATATGAACATAAAAATAGTTGTTGTTCATAATGTTCTACTAGGGGCATAAAAACTACCAAACTGTCTCTCAAATAAGTCTTTATGAAAACACTGAAGCAGTAAACTTCTGCTAATGGAAACTTCTACTTATATAAATTCCTCGGCATGGCATACCAAATGATGCCTACCTTTTTTTATCTATTCTCTACCTAACTTCTATACGGTTAACTGGTTTGGTCATGCTCCTTTGCTCCTATACATAATTATTGTATTATTGTGTCCTAGCTTTCCCCCCTCCCTTCTCTAGTTCTCATTCGCCTCTTCTCCAGACATGGGATTTAGTCTTATAAATTATAGCTTCATACACTACGTTGAGCGAATAAGTTGAGGACTATTCATTGCTTCCACAGTGCTGTGTAGGCTGGAATACCTATATGACATTGGCTTTATTTGGGTGTTTGCTTATAGACCAACTTCATCCAATACACGTTATTGTTGCGATACAAGTTGACTTATATATATATATATCAAGGCATTTATTGCCAAACGGAAAATCATAAATATCTGTAAGACATTAATATCATGAGGCTGTATAACAAAGCTGATTATTTATACAGATGTGCAGATTAACATTAGGCTGCTTTTTTATGATTTATATATTTTATTAAAAATGAGAAAAGTTAATGTTGAAATTTTATTGTGGTAAACATTTTTTTTATAAAAGAAATGTGATAATTGTGATATTTGTAATACTCAGAATGTTGTATAATTTAATAAATTGAAATCACAATTATTTCCTTATCATCTGACCAATATATATTTCAAATGCAAAACTCATAATTAACATGTTTTCAGATTTACATTTATAAACTTAACTTCGGATATGTAATACAAAGATTTTGTGTGTTATTTTGATTACTAAAAGTCAAATTATCATTATTAAATAGCTTACACGCATATTTATAAACACAGTGTGGTTCAAAACTAAATGTTAGGATTGCTCAAAACCCACCGTTATATACTTTGAATGATACCCCATTCCACTTGTATAATTAATTATATATATGTAATATATAAAATGCGATAAGAGCCTAATTTGGACAGTATAAGCTCTATTTTTTGACTATTAAAAAGTATACATTTTTCCTAATGACCTATATAACCCGCCCCACTCAATGCCCAAAATGCTATTACCCTACAGTTGAAAAGAAAATGTATCCAAAAAGCATGAATAACGCTAGTTAGCGTCTCAAGCTAAATATATATTTATATATATGGGCTATCTATTCCCCTATATATAACCATTGATGGAATCCAGCACCGGACATATATGTAAAAATATTGATATAGTAAAGGGGGGATTATCAATCTTTCTATATATATATATTTGTAAGTGAATAGAAGAGGATTTTAAA
>JAUZNC010003274.1:0-25539 GCA_034780395.1 Vannuccia rotundouncinata | reverse complement strand
ATATTGATATAGTAAAGGGGGGATTATCAATCTTTCTATATATATATATTTGTAAGTGAATAGAAGAGGATTTTAAAAAGAAGGTTTTAAAAAATAAAATGGGGTCGCCTCCTCTTTTTGATGTGTGATTTGACTTAATGATCACAGAAAGAGTAAATTTATTTATGAAAACAAGTTAATTCTATTCTAATAATCTTTGTATTTTTATATTCTTAATTCATATCCAATTATATTTTTATATTTAAAAGAAATTAATAAATACATAGATATCAATATATAAAACATGAGAAGTAAACTTTAAAAAAATTATATTCAAATTAAAAATTAATTGGATTTGTTAAATAGAAAATCATTTTAATATTTTAGTCTGAAAAATATTCCGAAGTTACCTATACGAAAATTACATAAAATTTTCACTGCATGCTATTGGAATGGGATGCACTCTAACATATATATATCTATAGAATTAACATTGTATAGTCTTTATGTAATATGTATATTGCGGCAATGTTATATTTATTATATATGCAGTTTAAAATATAACTTGAAAGCAGCTAAATAAATATATGGAAAATAATTTTATAAGCAAAAACTAAATTAAAAAAAAAAAAAATGAAAGCATTGATATATAATCAAAATAGTTTTTTTTAATTAATCTGAAATTAATTTAATACAAATGAAAAATCACATACGAAGAATTTTATGATGTGAATTTAATATTAAATATAAATTGCATTACTTTTGCATATATTTATATATATAATATCAATTTGGCATGTTTTGTTAAAGATGAATTCTTGAAATGCATCTATAATGTATCTACGATGTAAATTTAAAATACAAATACAATTCTTCAGGTATAAGAATATATTCGTAATTGTCTTTTTAATTATGAAAAGCTGTATATATATGTAACAGCGAATGCTTTTATATATAGTATTAATCTTTATGTCTATATATAAAGTATATTGAGGTATTATATTTCACTATTTATCAGTAATTCATCACCTTCACAATATAAAATAAACTAACCGTACTTTTCTTTTTGATGTTAAACCGCTCACTGTTTAGGAAACAGAATTTAAGATTTTTTTCACATACAGAACAGGGTCCCACACAATATTTACTAATATCCAAAAAATATTATTTATACGAATGCTTAGTTCTACTTATTTTTAATGTCCATCGGAACCACTGATATATTCTACACATATATGTATATGTGAGCGTGCATATGATTATAAATAAAACTTTAAACATAAAACTACTCATCCTATATTTGGGGACCACCAAGATATATATATAGAAAGGCGGGACAAATTATACTTTACAATTTAATTGTCTACTATATTAAAGCCGAACCCAGTTATGGAGCGAAGATGATAGAGTGGAGATTGAACTGCATATAAAACTACACCTCGCCTCTATCGGGTGCGTGCGGTAAACTTCCTACCCAGGCTATAAATGTGTCATAATTCTCACAGTTATTCTGTTTATGGCTGCTGCATTATCTAAGGTGAAAAATACTCAAATGCGGGGATCTTTGATGCATCAATCCATCCGTCCATCGGTCGACCGCGATCTTCCACGCTTGCTTAGGGATGTGTGTTACAAAAAATTAAGCCGGTCGACCACACAAAAACACTGGGATGGGAGGAAGGTGGTCAATGAGTTCTGTATTGTCCGAAATGTATGCGCAATTCGCATTTTACTTAACATGAGTTCATATATATTTCTATGTAAAGACTTAGGCCACCTGTCTTTTTGAACAGTCTCCAAATAAAAACAGATAATTTAAGAGATATATTTGGCAAAAAGATTCTCTTAAATCAGATCCATGTATGTCAGCCTTTTTTAAAACGTGAATATATTTTCAGAAATAATTAACCTTTATTGATAAACTTATTTTGATAAAATCTTCTCATAATAATGCAATTGGGGGGTTAAATAACTTGCATTTATAATAATTATTATTATTTCCACTCTCGTTACTTGTCAATGTATTGTAGTAGGAAATATAGATTTTACATGAAAAATTAATATGAAAATGTTAACAGTTTTTTACATTTACATAGTTTTAGTTTTTTTAAATGAATGAAAACCCATTTCAACTATCTTACTCTTATAGTCTACAATGATTTCCTTCTTTCCATTATTGAATGTGGGGGTCCTTGTTTTCTTTTCTTTTACGGACTTATAGTTAAATAATTTTGTTTTAGCCGCTCATGTACCATTAACGAAAACTGGGATGCCTTCAAAGTCGTCATTTGCTGATCTCGAAACTTTATTGAAAGATTAACATGACCCGAACCACTGTCTTCGCTATACATTGTTCCTCATCGATTTCCCCATCCCCATACGTTACAAACAACCTTCATTTGATATCTAATAATTTGTCTTTGTACTTAAATTCAATCAAACTTAAAATCTTCAAGTAAAGTTTGTGCTACTATAATTTCCAATTTTATGAAATAAACTTTTCTATATTTTATTAATAGGCTATAACTATATACTACAAAGGTTACCAGTTACTCAATAAAGATACAAGATTGGGGGAACCTGTGCTAGATAGTAGTTATATACACTTTAGCGAAGGTAAATGGACCTTAAAGTGGAAAATATATAAATGGTCTCCTTTATGAATAATTTAAGCTAAATAGAGGTCGTATAGAAGGTAAAAAAGTTAGAAAGGACCTTTAATGCATATAGACGAGTAGTATGTAAGATGGATGTCTACCTCAAACAAAGGATCCATTAATTCGAACAAAGAGGCCCCCCTCCCCCGTACTTTTACTAGTTAATAATTTCCGCACCTTTACATGTTAAATTTAAAGAATGACAATTGAGTATCATGGTATATAAGGAGGTGTGTGAGTTATTGATTTCATTATCCTTTCTTACGAGCTCTGCTACGGACGTCTCCTTGACAGCCTCTCTCTCTTATTTCTTCTGTTATACTTGTCCGAATTCTTCAAGTACTGTACTGTTACAATCCTTCTCTTTCTGTTTCATCATACTAATTATCATCCCATCTATATATTCAGAGTAAGTACTGTATCTAATTATTTAGTCATGAGTAAATATTGCATATGGAGAATATATTTTTACTATTAAAACTTGATTAATTATAGTTATCGAGACGAATAATACTATGTTGCTTATGGAGAATTCGAATTTCAAAAAACAAAATTTCAATTTTATAAATTTAAAAAATTAAAAATTTTAAAATTAAAATTAATTCATAATTTTTTTTCAAATTTTCCAAATTTAAACCAATTTATTAAACACTATTTTTACAATGTCTAACTAGTTGACTAATGAGACACAGGATAGCAATGCAAACTTTGAAGTTTTCTAATATAATCATATCATGTGTACATATACTTTAATTTATTTGAATTTATGGTGTCGCTTGCATGGATGTGGAAATATTCCTGATTACTTTTGTTTCATATTAGTTGGCGGGATGTTTATACAAAACGAGTATGACGAATTGCATGACAAGAATTGCTACTATCCACATTTTTAATAAGGGCAGTATAGATTTTTAATATTATAATTTTTAGATTTTTTTAGAAGTCATATAAAAAATCATAATAATCTAATCATGGACGAACAGCCACGCTAAAATTTTTAATAGATTAAAATAGATTAAAATAGTTCTAATATTTATAAATGTGATTCATTTAAATTATTGCCCAGGAGCTACGCTCAGATTTGTAATGGTGTAGCATGCAAGCAATATTTTCGCAAAAATTTGTATAAATCATAATTGTGGCCCCAATTGCAATATTTATTATTTTTTTTTGGACTATGAGATTTTCTATTAAAGAGCATTCAGCTAGCACAGAGTGCAAGGTCCCGCCCGTTATTGCCCTAAGGTTTTTCAAGATTGATCTCAACACTGGGGTTATCCAACGCTCTTAGAAGCAAATCTTCTCACTTTCAGCCATGGTTGTAACCAGTAAATCGTTTTTCGATGATGGGATCACTGGGCTCCTGAGACGGTTCGAAGATTTCATCCAGAATGGCTCCAACTCACTGCACTTTCTGGTCTGGCCAAGTAGGTATACGAGTGGAACCAGGATAACGGTACAAATTTAAATAAAAAAGAAGACTACTCACCGAAAAACAAAGCTCTGCTACATCTACTCTTATCGCTTCAACACGAACGCTATATGGCGATGAACGCTGAGTTTGAAGTGATGAAGCCAAAGACGACCAACTCACGGGGAAGAAGATGAAAATCGGGTTCCGTGACTCGCTGCAGTTTATGTCGGCCTTGCTGGATTCCCTAGTGAGCAATCTTATTTCGAACCACCTCCGAAATACACGATCGATTTTCAACTGGGACAACACTTCACCGAAGTTGCTCTTTCGAAACGAGTCGTCCCCTAATCTTACCTTACCAGACCGGAATGCCTCAGTGAACACCAACTACCTCCCACGGAAGCATTTTATGACGATATCAGTTAGCAGGAGTATAGCACTGAATGCTACTGTTACTCACGTGCACAGAATGTCTGGACTCTGCTCGCTGTTCAACTCTGAAGGACTATATGTTGAACTATCTACGCCTGGAGGTCTACCAGCTTGCCGATGTTTTTGAGACTTTCCGGCAGCTTACACCTGATGAGGATGGCCTAAAGTCTGCCTATTCCCTGACTCTACCTGGTCTCTCATTGGATTTGACATTCAAAATGACCGGTACTTAAGTAAGTATAACTATTTCAGGTTGGACTTATCAAAGATGTAGACACGTATTGTTTCGTAGAGAGCGACATTCATGGCGCATGAAGTTCGTCAATAAGCACCACACCTCTCCCAACACGCCTAATATCCTCGACTCATACGATGAGGAAAGCCTAGAAGTGGACCTGCTCTACGTAGAAGCTAACAATCTCATGGCCATGCACTCTCTCAGAAGTGTTACCTCAGTCCAATTTCGAGTGGATTCCGAAGGAAATAGCTACAGAATCTAGACATTCTTGTTTAGGGAGTAACCCCTCTTATTTTTAACCAAATTTTGTACTGGTTTCCTCGAAATATCGCATGTCAATCAGCGGTTTGACTCCTCCGTATGAACTGGGAAGTGATGCGTTGCATAGTAGAGGCCCCTTAGAAGGTTTTGATCCTCTAGAGCAGCACGCAATATTACACTCTTTTCGAATATTGAGATTATTTCCAGAATCTGTAGTCGACTTTTCCACTGGAAAGAGTAGCAGTTTAGAAGTGATGCCAGATTCATTAATAATTGTATATAAATAAATAAATTAATAAATAAATAAATTCAAATAAATTCAAATAAACATTATAAAAGATAATTAAAGATCAGAAAAGTTTGATCTATGACTATTTTAACTCATGAATACTTTTCCAATTACTAGGATATCTATTAATACGAGAGAGCGAAGCGATCTATTTTTAATATATTATTTTCGGGTATAGAAATGTGCTTTTTCAATGAAGGAATGTAATTTTTTTCAATGCATCTATATATCAGGCTAATATACTCATATAGTGAGTTCGCTTAGTGGAATTATCGGTAAATGTCGAACAAATACACCATCATTTTTTATCACAATCATAGAGAACAAAAAAATCGCATTCTCATAAATATTTGACTTTTGGATCAAGACAAAATGGCTGCCTATTTGGCGGTTTATATAAAAAAATCGTATACTTACCATTTAAAAGTATAATACTCAAGATATTAGAACATAAAACCAAGCAGAATGACTATTACAAACTATAATTTACTTTTTTTGTTAAAAATATATTATTATAGTTTAAATTGAGTGTAACATATGTTCAAAATCAATAAATAGTGGAACAACATTGGAACCGTTATTTTGTACAATTCACATAATTTTCTGTAAAATATATTTATGAATTATATTGAATATATATTATTTTTACTATTTATTGAAAAAAATTTTTGTTGTATAATTAAAGTTTAATGTTTGTTGTTTGATGTTCCCTAGTTATTTTCTATTAGTTTTCAGTATTAAGATATTAATTATTAGTTTGTTAGTTGTCGACCGATTTCAATGATTTTTGCACCAAAATGAGCAATTTTAACAAGGTTAACATAAACTGGCAATAAAAGAAGAGAAAAGAGTCGAGTATCCACTTTATTAAAATATACTATTTTTTATGGATATACTATTTTATACTATGTATACAAATAATTAGGAAATATATAAAAGGAATAAAATTATAACAACAGCGATTATTGAAAGGGAGGCGAAAGCATAAAAATCGTTATACAAATACACAATATTTATAAGATTGTACAAAATTTATTATAATTAGAATATTTAGTCTGATTTGGTAATGGCTGGTCTAATAACCAATGTATACATTTTGTCTTTATAGGGTCAAACTGCTCAATATTGTTCGAACAAAGGATTCTTTGTTTGGGATAGACCTCTTCTTTACATACTACTTACTAGACGCATTCTAGCTTAGTGTAATTATGAAAAATTATATTTTACTACACATAACAGTCTGAATTCAGGAATTTTTGTGTATATTTGGTACCTATATTATATCTTGGACGACTTTCCATTTTCAAAATTTCATTCAACCTTAACTTATATTATTTATTTTAATTAAATGTTTAATCACTATTTTTTTAATAAAAACTACACAATTATAATAACTAAAAATATCACAATTAGCCAAAAAAGTAGAATATCTTTATTTAAACTATGAATGAAACAGGAAAGAACTATTACATTATCGAGCGAGCAATTTGCTGAACCTGTATTGAATGTTTTACATATTCGTGTGAAGAAAAAACTAAATTCTAAATGTTGGTCTTAAAATACGATTTAACGACAAATACTGTTTTCACATTTACACATTGTAAAAGAAATTGGTAAAATCTGTAAATTTTATATTAAAAATTTATTTATTTTTTTTAATTAAATCAATAATCATATTATAGCTATGAAAATGTCATGTAAACTCAAAAACGGTAAACTGATGCTAATCTACAAATAATTCTGAAAAATATCACTTACTACTAAACCAGTAGAATGTGAATATATACCAAAAACTAGAATAATAATTTAAAAATAAATGTTATATTAGTAAAAAATAATGTACAATTTTGTTGAATAATAAATCTATACATCAGAAATCTGGATAATAATCCATTGCACCAAGTGATATAAATTTAACAAATATTTTCGGATATTTCTCAATTAATGTGAGACAATATGGAAACCTATTGAGTAACTTAACTGAATGAAAGATATGGCACCATGATTTTAATAGAATAAAAAAGTGTTAATATTACAAATATAAGAAGTAAAATTCTAGTTATTACTCAATGTATAGGTACATTTCTCTTTTGCGTAGAGCGAGTATAAAATCGCAGTTACGTAATAAAATGTAATAAGTTAAGTTATTTTAAATAATTATGTATTTTGGGAAAGTCAAAAATGTTAAACATTTTATTCTCAGAAAAAAATTTAATAAGCAATTTATTAAATCTTATTTGTAGGAAGCATAATTTGTTTATGGAGAAAAGTACCAAACATTGATAAATAATGGACAACTAGGGGCCATCTAATAATGCATTCAGAAGAGGCGTAGGTGTATTATTTAATGCAATAGAACTGCATCAGAGAATTTTATTTGTCATCTGAATTATAAAATATATTCTTATTTAATTAAATCAATCTGAATTATTAATTTGCAAAGTACAGCTTTTAAAATTGTGATACCACACTTCTTTAAACCGAACACAGCCTAACAAGCGGGTGGGATCAAAATCTGAGCGTGCGTACTTTATGATGACCCCTAACTCCAGTCAATTCAAAAGGTTCACCAAAATTTAGTTATAATATTGCTTAAAAGCATTACAATATTAAAAAATAAGAGAATCAGTCATTTGAGACAATATTTTAGGAATTGAATCAAATTAATCCTGTAAAAAACAGAAATTCGAAAGTGGTATCAATATGGTACCGAACATTTAGCACAGAAAAAATGAACACCAAAGTTAGAAGCTAATAGAAAATGTGAATATTGATTTATTTGGATATCAAATTGAATATTGATTAAATTTAAATCAATTTGGTTTAATGGTTAATGAATTAGTGTTGTTAATAATAATATGGAACTTTCTTTCTTATTGATTAACATTGCTAGAATCAGTTTTCACTCTCTCTTTCTCTCATACTAGATGTAGGTAGAGTGTCTGTTGGTGTTGCCACTGTTCCCAATAAGAATCCGGCCCTTGGGGATGTACAAGTTGATCTGCGAGGAGTTTGGGCCCTTTAGACTACAAGTGGAAGAGACAGGGTGAAACTCAGGAGAAGTGTGGTCACATGAGTGCAGACAAGAAATGCATAATTATATGTTTTCCAAGAAGATTTCACTTATTAAATAAAGGTGAAAATATCCGAATATTCCATGATCTAATCCTCAATCATAAACATGAGAAATGCTACTATATAGCGGGATTAAAGTTATACGAAGAACATTTTTGGTAAACACAAAATGGCAACTCGATTTGAGCTCTACACTGTACAGAGAATAAATCGATCTATTTTATTATAGAAGTTCGATGTTTGCCGAGTGGTCATTCGCGCCATGATGAAGGGATCCTAGCAACAAAATCTCTGGAAGAAAACAGGGATATAAGAGACGGTTGGCGCGAGAGGAAGAGTGCAGCTGCCCCCTTTATTAACTTCACTTACCACCAATCACTGGCATGTTGGTCAAGCTCAGAACGGGAGTGATGTCGGTTTCGGTTCTGCCGGCCGAGACTGTTGCCCGAGAATCTCCCGTGTCGAAGTGGACCTGTCATCGGGCCGCCCGGATGCGGGTAGCTCGCCGATCTGTGGTCCTCCACCGGGTAAGGAGGGGGCGCTGGTGGTGCCGACCCGAGAGGGTAGCAACTTTGAGGCGACCAACTAGCTGTTGGACCGGGCGGTAGAGGCGGGCCAAAGCTGCTGTTGTTCTGGAAATATCCGCACGAGAGTTGCTGACTTTCAGCGGCGGAGAGAGAAGCGGCCCGACGTTGTCGGTTGAGGGCGTCGGTTCGTTCCTTCAGCCGAAGTCGGGCGGACTGAACAATGCGCTCGGTGTTGGCGGACCCTGGTCGGACAATGAATGGGTGTGGGGAGAGCGAATAAGGTTATAAATTGGGTTTTAAAATTTGAATTATTGTTTAATGGAATAGGCAATGACATCATGCAATATGAATAAGATTGTTTAAATGCTTAATCACGTTTATAAGCATTTGTCTTGAAAAATTCACGACTTTTTGGAATATTAGAGATTACAGAATTTTACACATTGCGACAAAAAAGTTTATTATACACAGAAAAAATTCTGATCACTTAATTTTAAAAATAATAAAAAAATAATCCATTTAAAAACAATTATATATTCAAAAATTGAAGCCTTTTTCAAAAAGTATTCAATCTTTTGAAAAAATAAAAATTTTTATGGAGTCTTAATTTTAAATTGAAGACTGTTAAAAACACATATTAATGAATGTTTTTATTAAGGACAATTATCTCTAATTTATATTGAATAACACAAACTAATGAAGGATGTCTAACCCAAACAGATTATTGACTGTATTGTTTTAAATTAGTCTTGCATAGAATATAAGGTATCGTATTAAATGACGGAAAGTAAACACATGGACAGGACACCTACGCGAAACCAAATGCTTCTGTATCCCTACGACCAACCTGAAATATGTAAATTATACGAACACGATTTTGCGAACTATATATGTAGGTCAAATATCAGCTGACTATTGTTTTACTTTTGACTGATTTAACAATATTTGTCTAGCGACATGCGATAATTTAACACACATTTTCTGATTAACTATTTCAATTGTTGTTATGTTGTTCAAAATGTTGGCTTAAACTTAAATCAATAAAACATTCCGTGATCATTGCAGTTGTAAGACTATAGACCCCATGTACAATGGTAACAGACATACGTCTCCTAAGCTAGACAAATAGAGTCATATGAAGAACGATTTTGAGCAAGCCGTAAGTGATTCGATTTTATTAGGCAGATAAATTGCGCATTAATAAAAAACAATTTGTGTATTTTGTAGTATATCAACAAATGCTTGTATATAATATTGTTTGGTGTATTCTATATTTTTGGTGTAGCAACAGACTTTTAAAAATAATAAAAACTGAATGATATAAGCTGAAAAAAGTTACCATGATAAGTCATTGTTTCCAAGTACTCCCCGGGACTTGGAAGTTGTTCAGCAAGAGCCTGAAAAGAGTTAAAGAGAGATACAAAGATTACTCACATTAATATGACGTCATAGTTCTATAATTAATCTATTTTGTTGTAACGAGAGTAGTGTGTACTCTGAACGATGCAAGGTTGTATTTTAGGCCAGAGTAGAGCCTTAACCGTCTATAATGCGGTTGTGTGAAATATTTGAGTGCTGAGGTGACGCTCACCAGCATGTTCGTAATTTATGAGCATATTAAGTGTTTGGTTCGCTAAGTTATTCTACCCACAGTAAATATAACTGAAAAAGTTTAATACAGCTGATACACAATATATTCAATTTAATTAGAATAGTCGAAATTTAATAATTCCTACTTTAGCAAATCATATCATTACGAATAGAGAATATCAATATCAATATCAATATAAACATAATATTTTTGCAATAATGCCATCGTTTCACAGCCATAAATATTTTAAAAGGGAATTTCAAGGGTAACAATCACGCTATCAAACTATCGAATTCATCGAGTTATTATGGAATTCAACAATATAATATACAAGTAAACCAACCCTCTGGGCTTCAAATACGATTCCCATTTTTGACGAAAGGTCAATATAAGCGTCGGACGAGATGATCAGGGCTTTCTTGAATTCAGTGAGCTTGGTGATTGAGCAGGTGGACTTGCACGAGAAAACTGGACAGAATGGTTAAAATCAGATCAGGCAGACGTTAATTTCTTTATAGATTGATCAGATATAAAAATATAACAGGTTCACTGAATGATTTGAAGAAATATTCAAATTTAAATTAATCAAATTTAAATTTACCATTATTATAAATGTGTCATACTAAACACTATTTATCTTTATTTACTTGAAATATTGAATACAATTATCGTACAATACTTGAGAGTAAAAATATAAAATAAAGACAATTCCTGAACACTTTCTCAAACTGAACCAAATTCAATAAAATTATATTTTACATCTAAAATAGGATATAATTCAACAATTTCATTATTTTTCACACCTTAAGTCTTGACCTAGATACACTAATATCTTTTTATAAACATACCTTTAGTCTTGATCTCAGATACTCTAAAATCTTCTTATAAACACACCTTTAGTCTTGGCCTAAATACTCTAATATCTTCTTATAAACACACCTTTAGTCTTGGCCTAAATACTCAAATATATTTTTATAAACATACCTTTTGTCTTGACCTAGATTCTCTAATATCTTCTTATAAACACACATTTAGTCTTGACCTAGATTCTCTAATATCTTCTTATAAACACACATTTAGTCTTGACCTAGATTCTCTAATATCTTCTTATAAACACACCTTTAGTCTTGACCTAGATTCTATAATATCTTCTTATAAACACACCTTTAGTCTTGACCTAGATTCTCTAATATCTTCTTATAAACATACCTTTAGTCTTGACCTAGATTCTCTAATATCTTCTTATAAACACACCTTTAGTCTTGACCTAGATACTCTAATATCTTCTTATAAACATACCTTTAGTCTTGACCTAGATTCTATAATATCTTCTTATAAACATCCCTTTAGTCTTGACCTAGATTCTATACTATCTTCTTATAAACCCACCTTAAGTCTTGACCTAGATTCTATAATATCTTCTTATAAACACACCTTTAGTCTTGGCCTCAGATACTCTAATATCCAACTGTCGAACCTCTGAATCCACGTTCCTCTTCTTCACAGCCGACTTTTGCTTGGACAGCAACTGTTTCAGCTGGTCCTGACTATCGTCCAATTGTTTTTCCGTATCGAGAATGGATTGGAAGCACTCCCTCACCTGCCGTACCTGGTCGACAAAGGTATCTTGAACTTCCCGCCAGAGACTACTCAACACTTCGGCCTGGGCGGCAATATCCTGCTCCGCCTTGCTGCATTCATCCTGTGCCCATTTTAATTGGTAGTTGGTTGCTATGGAAACAGACACAAAATCCTGTCACTAAATCATTCACAAAATTACATTCTGGTTTATTTAAAGTAATTGAATATTATAATTCATAAGTTACTCAAACAGTAAAATAATTAGCCGACAATGCAGTTATGCTAAGGAAGTTGAAAAACGTAATTGGTATAATAAAACCGAAGCCATTTTAAACACAAATAATTAATTAATTAATCGTTCAAACGCAGGAAACCAAATTCAGGTTGTTCTTGAGCATAAATTGTTCCAGTTATTTGTACAATTCTAATATGTAAGAAGTTGACATTTAATTTAAATGTAATTACGCAAGTTGGAACACGAAAACCGGTACAATTGAAATTGAGTTGTAATTTATTGATACTCTCACTATATTAACAGAACATAGCCATATCGTATATCTTCTTCGCTATAATGTGACCATTACCTCTGAAGATAAAGATAAAATAATAGAGTCCTGTGGGCAAACGATATGCCAGCGATTCTGAAAATATTCTAAATTAAGGATCAACTATATGAAGGAATCAAATATCTTATGAAAAGGTCTTTCCATCATCGAGTATTAATTACAGAACGTGCACGATTATGCAAATTGAAAACAAGCTAATAAAGATACGTGTTTTATAATTATTCCATAGCCTTTTATTTGAGATATATATGAAGACATTCTACAACAATTGTAACCGGTATAATTAACTTATGTAATTCAAAAAAGTAAAAAACACAATGAACGCTTTATATATAATTTGGGTATGAGTAAAATCAGACATAATTTTTTCAAATTATAGAATGAAATCAGAAAATAATAACCAGATAAAATTGACTTGGAATTAACAGAACAATACATATTTATTTAAGCATCAAACTGTTTAATTTAATAAAAATAATAATAATTACAATAAAAATTAAATCTTTACAGAACACAGATTTAGTAACCAAATAATTTGTAACACTTTATTTCATAGTAATTTCCTGTTAATAAATATAATCACATAACAATTTTTACTATTTAAATTATTTAAGGTCTTCAGGTAAATTAAATTACTATTTTACTATTTGAGTGCATACTCGAGTTACCTGAATAAGTTTGGCATAATATATGTATTACAAGGAGCACACCTGACACGTATAAGTAAAAGCAAAATGATTTATCGCCAACAGTTTATAGAATAATATAAGAAGTTGTATTCATACCTGTCTGTTGACTTTTGAGCAGCTGTTTTGCGACTGTTTTCAGTTCCGTAAGTTCTAAGATGAGTAGGTTAAGGTCACCGTGGCCCTCCCTGAGTGCCTTCAATTTAATTCCACTTCTAATAGATCAGAAAAAAACACAAAGAAAAGATTTATTATACAAATTTTAATTTATTTAATTGCTCAAATTTTCTGATATTTTATAACATTGAAAAACTAAGTTTAAAAATCTACGAATTATCCCAGTTCTGTTTTTTGATAATAAAATATCTATGAAACTGATGAAAAATACCTCATAAATACAAACATTTTGAAACTAAATTATTTTAACATTAATATTTGTATGGGCCATACTCACTTGCGCATGGATTTCATTGTAAAAGAGATTTGAAAAATCTGGAAAATGAAAATTCAATATAATTTAATAAGCAAACGTTTGCAGGCCCGTCGCCAGGTCATTTCAAAGGGGGGGGGGGGCACTCATTTTAATAGGGGCCCATTACAGCATTGGGCTCATATTTTTAGGCTACAACATAATAACGATATTATCTTCTACCCACGTTCAGAAAGTAAATGAAGAAAATAAACACAGGTTTTTACCTTTTTAAAGGCATAAAATTTTAATTTTAATTGGGTAGATATAAGTACAATTATTATCAAGAAACCAATAATAGATAAATTAAATTTCTTATTATATATACATATATCATATTACATCATTCATGTTTTACATATAGCAAAAGTTCAATTAATTGATCATGAATAAAGATAATAGAATTTTAAATAATAATTTTTTAATAATACTTATTCACCTTTTAGCGTACACTATAGAGAAACAGGAAAAAATTTTATTGTCAATGAAAATCGTATAAAATGAAAAAAATCGTTTATGTAATACATACTAATAATGTTTAACCATGAGTTTACATTAGGCAAAGTGTGATGAGTCTATTTATTATTTAAATAATCAGAAAGTATGAGGATGAGTGATTTATTTAATGTACAACATATGATCGGCAAGAAATTTACAAGGATGTTTTGTGGAGAAAAGATGAACTGCTTCTTTGTAGTCAAAAGGATGATCATTAATGCCAGCGATGTCAGCCTGTTGTTCTTTATGGACTTATGTAGCCATGTATATGCAGCCGTCTCAGAGATGAAAAAGAACGTTGACAAGTACATGCAATTTGAATCAAGATGAATAAATTGGGAAAACAGGTTTTGTCACAGACAGTGATGGATCCAGAGAGTGATTGCGGTTTTTCTTCAGGTGGAACAGACAGCCATTTTCTCTTCAATAAAAAAGCTCTAAGCTAACAAGAGACACATCAAAAAAGTCTTTCTCATAGAATTCTACAGTTTTGTTTAATATGTCTGTGTAATCTTCCTGTGAACAGAAAATTGAGGGTACCAAAAACAGTAGTTTGGATGCTGTGGTTGATAAATGATCAAATCGTGTTTTGAGTTCATTGATGACACCATCTAACAGTGTAATTACGAGATTTTACTGATAATATTCCTCTGGCGTTGTAGCTTCCAAATTTGCTCAGTATTTCTGTTTTCCAGCGATTCTAGGCATTTCTATTTCTACATTCCTCTTGTTTGCTAGATGAGTAGCATGACTGAAAATAATTTGAAATTCTTTATTTATGTTGTGCCTTAGGTCCATGAAATCTTTTTTTAACATTGCTAATATCAGTGAAAGCCTTCAAAGTAAAAGCTTGTTTGTAATTATCACAATGCATACTCGATACATTTTAAACTGAAGGTGTCCCAGAATTCCTGGTTGCCAATGGGGCCCCTAAATTCCTGGTTGCCGATAGGGCCCCTGAGTTCCTGGTTGCCGATGGGGCCCCTGAGTTCCTGTTGTCAATGGTCCCCTTGCATTTTTGTAAAGATGGACCCTTGAATTTAAGTTGCTTATTTAAGTATAGCAGTGTTTTAAAAATAGGGCCCACAATATTTAAGGGGCCTTCTAAATTCTGAAGGGGGGGGGCGGGCACGGCCCCCATGCCCCCCCCCCTGGCGACGGGCCTGGTTTGTTATATTGTATGTTTCATAGTTTATTATCAAATTTCTATAATCTCCATAAACAATATATACCATTGAATGTGATTGAAATGTATAGATGAAATTCTATTTTTATAAGAAAATTCTTCATGAAATAATTCTGTTTGCATTTATCTGCAATGCGCCTCAAATTATTAACCTTTTTAAAAGCCATTTTAATATTTTTTTAAATGTTTAAAAAAATCATTTAGACATTAAAATCTATAATATTCTCATGATATTTAACATAAAGTATTCATTAATACAATAAAACATAATACATATGAAATAAATACAAATTAAATACCATAGAACCAAACAAGGAATTTACAACTCCAATTTTTAAAGATTTTACTTTAATGTTTAACTTATTTCAACTAATCTATTTACGATTTTGTGACCTAACTTCTATTTAATTACTGTATTAATAAACAATCAACCATTCACATAATAGAACGGAAGTATATATATTAACACAAATTAACACAAATAATTAACAAAGTTGTTAAATTGTGTATATCTGAATATACAAATAGTCAAAATGTAAATTTACATGAATACAATATGGAATTTATTCACTTTAAATCAGTATGATTACAAACAAAATTATAAGATTAATGATTACATATTGGTTATTTCAGATTTATAGAAATCACCTACTGAAAAAATGCTTTATTAAAATGTGATCATATATATTTTATAGTTAGAAATCCAATTATAGATGTATGCAGGTCAAACTTTAGCTGACTTTGTTTTATTTTTGACTGCCTTAACAATATTTGTTTAACTAAAGTATGTAATTTAACAGTTTTTAACAGCCAATTTTTGTGTTACACTTTATCAAGCCACAAATATATTGAGGAACAACACAGTGGGCAGTATTTAGTAACATAAATTAGAGAGAGAGAGGGGGAGATAGGCATGGTCAAAGAGAGAACTCATATAACTAAAGAGAAAACGATTACATGGAAGGAAGAGAGATAAAAATAATTAAAAGACTAGAGAAATACCAGCAAAGAAAATTATTAAACACAATATAGTTAACCCACAAGTATGATGTTGAAAGTTGGTTTGAGATTATTAATCAATGTTTTCTTAGCTGTATTTCTTTGAATCCTGTTTTGGAAATTGGCAGCAAGAACTTTGACTTTACTTCAAATGAATATTAATAGCACACCCTTTAATATCATGAAATATACAGATAATACTAGAGCCCCACTTACACAAGCATCTCAGATGGCCATCCAGGATGCTTTTCCAGGATGCCAGGTGCTCCTATATGGGTATCCTAGATGCCTGTGTAAGTCAAATGTATTTTGATGTTAGATGCAGGCATCAAGTAGAGCCAAGCTTGCTCTACTTTTTCTAGCTCCTTACAGTTTGATTGGCTATCACTTATTTGTACACAATTTATTCATATTTAATAATTTGTAAATATTAATTGTTAAATAAAAATTCATAAATATTAATTGAAAAATAAAAATTCATAAATATTAATTCTTAAAATAATAAAAATATTAGTAAGTATAAATTATACATACATTTTAAATATGAATTGATATATATATATATAAAATAATTATATGATTTTTTGTATTGTAAGAATATATATATATACAAATATTCATTTATGAATATTACTTTAAGAATTCATTCCTGCACAGAAGCTGTAATATGAATAAATGTTCACAATCAACCAAATCTTCATTTATATCATTTATATTGATAAATTTCATAATAACAATTAAAAAAAAAATTTAACAATAAATCTATTAAATATTCCTATTTTTTTATATATAATTGCTAATATTAAATATTATTCATTTCTTTTATTGCACTTTTTATTATAGCAAAAAGGTGATAGCCAATCAAACTGTAAGGAATTGTGGGAAGCTATACTTGCCCCAGCATCTGACATTCAAAATTCAGGAATTTTGGGAAGCTATACTTGCCCCAGCATCTGAGCAGGGCTTAAGTTACCTATATATTATACATATATACTTAGCTAGTATGTGATCTGAGGTTAGTATGAGTCATTTAGACAGTTAGTTCCATTATGACGATGTTAATAGTTCATTATAGTATGAGTGCATACAATGTGTGTAAATGGATACAGGTTTTTTATGTTAACTATCTTGCAAATTTGTTAAAAAATGATATGTTAAGGAATTCCTGTCATGGATTCATAATTAAGTATATTAAAAAATATTTGATTGTGAAAAAATATTTTTTTAGATTTGTTCAGGCTCCATGGGAGGCCCGAATATTACTTTATTACTATTATTTAATTAATCAAAAATTCAAAATTACATAGAATTTGATTAATTTATAATTACTTAAATCAACACATTGATAATATATATAAAATAAGTCATAAATAACCACAAGTATGGATTAGAAGTGTTTAGATAAGGGAATATTATTAAACAGTAAAAGATAGTTAGAAAAAAATCATTTCATACATTTATGTTTGAAATAGCTGATTTTTTGGATTAAGTGGTTCCAGATTAGATGATAAAACTATAGTTTTAAAAAAATAGAAAAAAAGTCATTTCATAATAAATTAATATTACCAGTTTATTATAATTTTACCATTAAATATTGATTAATTAAAATTATTTAAAAAATGTATTAGTTTTGTAATTAGGGAAAAATTTCATTAATAAACAATGTGGAAAAATAGTGTAATAGCTCACAATTAAATATAATATTGTCTGTATTTTATAAACTATTTTTTTCAGGAGCAGACCCAGAAAAGTATAAATTAACCTTTAAATTAGGTTTTAAATTAGGTGCAAGTTAAAAGCAAAAAGGCCAAAATAATTGCTTCAAAGCTGTAAAAAATGGTGGTATTTTTTAATTTGGTACTTTTAATTCAAGTTTTCAGGAAAAGAGATTTAAATATTAACCTAAACTAGACATAATAATAGAAATAGATGTATAACAGATTATATAAAATTGGTATATATAAAAAAGGTGTCAATTGAAAACCTGGGAGGCTTGAGCCACCAAAATTCCCTTCTGTTGGATCTGTCACTAATTTTATAGGTTTGAATCTTCAATGAATGAATGTACTAAATCTTATAGACAGGACATTTTTCTATAGCAATTATGACAAGATCTTATGTGTGCAGAGCCTAATTTAATATATGAACAGATAGGAATTGCCTAAAATCTTAGGTCTGTAATTGCTATAAAAAAGCATGTATATAACAAGCATGTAATTTGAAAATTTATTAAATTCCAGAAATAATGAAATAGGGAGTGTTAAATGAATGTATGGTTTTATTGGTAGTCTGCAGACAAAACCTGTAACAAGGTTGAGGGCCATTTTGTTCCCAGACAAAATCAGGAGCAGAACATTTAGTTAGTACTATTGGTTTTAACAATAGTAAAAGCAATTTGGGACACATATCTCAAGTTACAATCAAAAATGTTGTTATGCACCAAATTGATGATTTACAATTAAAAATGACACAATACTACAAATTATGTTATCTACCTAATATTTAAATATCAAGGCTTAAAGAAACTTAATAAAAAAGATAGTGTGTTTTATATTTGTTGCATCCAGTTGGCAAATTCATATGGTTCATAAACTGTATGAACAGTTGACAAATAATATTTTTGTATTTAACCATTCACATGGCTAATTAAAGGTAATTATATAACTATATTTGTCTTTTTTTCTGTATATGAACAAAAATACTGTTGGAGAATTCATAATTCATGAACCATATCATCATATATATTATACCATTAAAGAATTTTATTTTTAAATAATCAGTTATAAATGACAGTAGTGTTTTTATAATATTCTTGCTGTACATATTAATTATTGAAAGAGCTTTTAATATTCTGGACATGCTGATGAAAAGTTTCTTTTAATAATTTTTATATATTTAAAAAAAATATTTCTAATTGGCTTTTCATAGTATGCAAACCTGTATATTCCTGTTGTCTTTAACCATATGTATGTTTTGTGAATGATATATTACATATGTATTGTTGGATATAAAAATATTACTCACAAATATTATTCAGTTTGCAAACTCTATGAATTTGCCAACCAAATGTAACATATCCAAAATTTTTATATTTTTAGCAAAATAAAACTTTAAAGTCATTTTTCCAGAAATGATAATTTGTCACATATAACATTTTTGATTGTAACTTTTAAAATAACATGCCTGATATAAGTAAAACTATAAGTATACAAATTAAAGATATATGTTTAATCAGTTCATAGCACATATTTAAAAATTAATTTAATAACTTTTCTAAATATTTTAATTCGTTAAATCTAAATTTAATGCTTATGTATACATACATATTACCAGAAAAATTAACTATAGACTTTGAGTGTAACACACCTTTGTATTCATAAATAAAAAAAGTCTCCCTTTTGAAATAATACTTTGCTTGCAGTGATTTAAATGAGCAACTTTGGTAGATAAATTAAATAAATGAATCAAAACCGTAGTAATAACTGTTTAAATTTATTTTATAAGTTAAAACGAAAGAAGATTACGTATTTTCTTTATAAACTTACATTATTTTAAACTGTGGAAAAATGTTATTATTGTTAGAACCTTGCGCCTCAATGGTAAACAAGTCTATTTAATATATTTATAAAAGTAAAACACCTATTCATTTGAAGTTCTATTTTAAAATTTAATTATTTCTAAATAAACATTTGTTTATAGTTAGCTATTTATATATTAAAATAATATATTTTCCTGTTATATATATTATTATTATTAAATTTTTTGAAAATGGCATATATTATTTTTTTAATTTGACCTAATTTTATTTTGTATTTTTAATATAATTTGATACTATATATATTTTTTCCTTCAAAAATATTGCTTTATTTGAATGGCGTGATCTGAAAGAATCGAAATCAGTGCTCTCTAGCTTCGATGATTACATAAAATTTACTATATGGTTGACCAAACAATAATTTTTTGGCTGGATATTATTGGATTCCGAAAATTTGTAAAGAAGTGCTATTTTAAATGCACATAGTATTTATCATTTCTAATCAACTACATACCTACATATGTAATTATACACACAACGAATAACTGTTTTGTATTTTTGTGCACTTACAAATTATCCAAATAAAATGGTAACTCTCTAAAATGGTAACAAAATGGTAATAAAATGGTAACAAAAATTATATAATACTTAGCACGGGCATAGTAAATTTTATATGTTGTATGGTAGCTCGCATCTTAAATCGCGTATAAAACTTAGATCTGAATTTTTTTAATTGTTATATTCAGGAAATTTTCAAATTATTAAAATGTAAGTAAAACATTTATAGTTTATTTTGGGAAGCTATTAAAAAATAGTTTAATCAATCATAAACATAAAAAATTGAATTTGGTTGATATTTTCAATGAGTTATATATATATATATATTATGTGGAAAGTTTATATGTTCGCTTCGGCGGAATATATAAAGAAATAAAAATATAAAACCATTATAATTTGTTTACGTAACAAACAATAACCGATACTCGGTTTATAAATGTCTTGGATACCTATTACATAAAATTATAATATAAACTTTCATAATAAGTAAAATTAATTAACTTAACATCGTATATCGTACATCATCATTGATTATAATTATTACTCAAACGTTATACCAATAATCACGTTTAAAATACATATTGTATATATCAACTACCAATTCTCAAAACAAGTTTAAACAGGAGAATGTAAATAAAGAGTCCATGTTTCTCCTCCCGACACCGCTCAAAAGAATTGTTGGCGTTTTTATAAGAAAAATTAGAAAAATTTTAAACTTTTAGGGGCGTTTAAAAAAAATCTAAGTAACAATAATTACATTCAATCGTGTCACTATATATAGTATATCCACACAAAGAACTCATTCATATTAGTATACGTTTTATTCGTATTATGTTTCAATGTTAAGCATGAATCTTATTTTTAACTTATAGGATATGTGTGTAGACTACATTGGGAACATTATAACATAATTTGGGATGTGTAGCAATATTATAATACTTGCTACATTGCCTTAACCATTCATCCGTATGTTGTGTCACATTATCATGTATATGTTACATTAATTATTGTTACTTGTTCTTTCTTGTAGAAAGAACCGAGTGTTCATTATCATTATCTCATTCTATGTATATTGTTAAATCATCATTGATATGTTATATTTTATGGTAATTATTGTTAGTATTTGTAAAAATTATGGTTTCTTGTAGAAAGAACCGCATGTTTATTATCAATAAATTATTAAACCTATACGATAAGGAGTCTTTTTTCAGGATGTATGTTATAGTTCGTAAATTATAGTTGATAATGAGGAAATTCAAGTTTATAAATAAATAAGTGGGTATTAAATATATAAAGAAATGAGTAGATATGTTATAAGTTTCTAAAATTTCTATTTTTTTTTAAATTAATTAAGTACGTTTCCTAAAAATTTTTAATTTATTTTTATAAAAAAATGTAATGTTTTAGAGAGAAATTAGGAAAATAATTCAACTTTTACGATTCTTTTAAAATTAATTTGTGTATCACAAAAGCAATTATTTTTCCTTTTATAACTTGATTCCATTTCCGGCGACACTAAGTTTTTATTGTTGTAATAGTGTAATGTCTATGATTAAAATTCTATAATATCGATCAAAAATGAAATATTATGTTTTTTCAAAAATAAAATTGTTTTTTTAATAAAAATATGAAACTTTTGAAATCAACAGAAAGTCAAAAAACTTTTCCACTTATAAAACTTATTTCCTTTTAAATTAAATTTAAAATAAGTTGAAAAAAATTTTGAGTGTGGAATCAACTTTCCGTTGATTTCAAACGTTTAAAAATTTTATAAAAAAACTATTTTATTTTTAAAAAAACTTAATTTTCCCTTTTTGATCGATATTATAGACTTTTGACTAAATAAAAAAACCGGAAAGAGAATCAAGTTATAATAAAGACAATATTTTTTATTTTATTTTATTTTTGAAAGAATCATACAAATTGAATTGAAATGGAAAAACGGCGAAGTGTAAGGAAAGGAAAGGATAAAAGAATAATAATTTAATTTAAAAAGAATACACACTATATATATATATAGACTCTTTGAAAAGTCTATTTTAACAAAACGAATATAACCTTAAAAAACTTTTCACATTTTAACATACTATTGTATTTTGAATAAATATACAAAACATTATAATCTATAGAAACAAAATAATTTATTTAACGGTTGCTGACATACGACACAGTGAAATATAGATGGAAAACTGTTTTAAATTGAGTTTTATATTGAAGTGTTTGTGTTAATATATTAATTATTTGAAATTTTATTAATTAATGTACGAATTGCCTAAACAAAACCTTACTTTGACCCATTATTTGGATTTACTTAATTCAAAATATTTTGTCTCAAAATTGGTAAATCGTTATAAATTTCTATATTAAATATTTTTATTAGCTCAAACCACAAAAGAAATGTTATGTACCATAACTTGTGTACTTAACTCTTACGAAAAAGTTTCTGATTTGTGGTAATTTTTTTAAATTATATTAATTTATACCATATATGAAATAATCATTATGTACATCTAATATGGAGGAGTAATAAGAGTAATAAGTATTATACTAAGTTAGTAACTTATAATAATAAAGTTATTTCTACTAAGTATCAATTTATTTAGCTGTTATTATGTATTATTAAGTTGGCAATTAAGCTAAATTAGTTTTCATTAAACTTAGTAAGCTCAAATCCGAGAATAGTTTGGTAAGCGCTAAAACAATTTATGGTATATCATTTCTTTTGTGGTATTAGCTAACACACTTTTGCCATATCGTTCGTATATGTATGATCGACATTATATAGGATTACATTATGTACCTTTATGTGCTCGAGTTCCTACTCATAATACGCATTATAGGACTTCACCAAACTCACCAAAAAAACATATAATTTTTAATAGTACCTATCGCATCGAATAGCGCTTCCTTGAATTATTGAGAAAGACAAATTTCATGTTCATAACCAAAACTATAAAGATCTAAATTAACCCATTACATGGATATTTTAAAAGTGAGGTCGCTTAAAGGCAAAAATACAAAGAATCATTAATGTCGGAAAAAATGTCATACTCCAAAATATTTTATTTTTGAATTGATAAAAGCAGTAATAAAAGTTTTGCGCTGAATTCAAAACAATTCAATTCAATGCAAATTATTTTGTATCGAAGTTATCATAGGGTGTTGCAAATAATTGCACTGAACAGACATTAATTTTTCTAAATTAATTCATTAATAGCCTCACTTGAGATAAATGCAGTATCTTTAATTAGTTTGTTAAAACCAGGAGGTCGTACCCGTATTAAGAACTTGCTACCGGCAGAACGAAAGCCAGGAGTTCTATCCACTTGGCCACGCTCTCCTCGACCGCTCTCTTGGTCACTGCATCAATTTGCAACTCCCCTTAGGTATTATGTAATGCGGGGTATAAGCCACCCACTAATTGATATATTTAAATTGTATTTTGCTTAATTTTGCTTTGATAGTTGTTGTTTAAAATTGACAAATATATGCACTGGAAGACGGGGAGGGAGGGGGGAGGAGTGCAATGATGTTCATAACTTGATCGGATGGTATGTGTCATTACAATTATTTAATTACTAGATTACTCTGTGTATCGATCTGTGTGTTAACAAAATATAAATTGTTTACTTTGCTTTCAAAAGACAATAATAAAGCTGTTTCTCGGAAAATAAATTCTTCAAACCAACGAGTAAGGATACTCATGATCAAGTGGTGTACATATAGTAACAAAGGAGAGACATTAACAATAAAGAAGTATGAGTGTTAGAAAATTAGAGTCAATGCCCGACAACACGTGGAGCCCACCAACCAAACCGTTGCTCTTCGATTTTCAGTCTGGCCCGTGAGGCTATAGGATGACCCTTTGAGACTGAACGAGTGACTGGTCCGAGTCGCCGAGGCAGAGGTATGGCTGCAGCTAAACTAGCCGGTTGTCCATTCCTTAGGATCTTCTCGGCTAGGGTGGCGCGGTGCTGCTGTCGTCAGGTCTTTAGGTCCGTCCAGTGCAGTCTGTTCAGCAATGGCGCGGTGGGTGTTAGACTGGGTACACCCAAAACAGTTCTGGCGGCGAAGTTGTGCGTGCTCTCTAGTTTTTGAAGGGAATGAGCGGGTCCATTTGCCCACATTTCATCACTGTAGTCCTACAGAGGGTACACCAGAGCTGTTACCAACGATTTACGCACGTGTTCGTCGCCTAGATAACGTGAGTGCCGCCGAATCTATCTGATCCGAGCTCTGGAGCGTCGGGTCACTGTGGAGATGTGTTGGTTTCATTTCAGGGTGTGTGATGTGGACTCCCAAGAGGTTTACTGCATCTGTCGCCGTTATCGTCTCAGAAGCGAGTCTCAGCTTGAAAGGAGATGGCAGATACTTTTGACGGGCTGCAGTTGTGATAAGCATAGCCTGTGTCTTGGCGTTGACAGCGAGGCTATTCTTTATAGCGTAGTCATTAAAGTTCGAAAGTACTGAGTTGGTTATTTCCGTAAGATCATCTATGGTTTTTGCAAAGCACACGATTGTTGTGTCGTCAGCATATAGCAAGCATTTGCCAGGGGACAGTTCCGCGGTGTAGATCGTGAATAGGAGTGGGCCAAGGATGGAGCCCTGGGGTACTCCGTGAAGAACAGTCATCTCAGAGCTCGATTTGTTGCCAACTTTGGTGATCTGCCTTCTACCCTGAAGATAGCTGCTGAACCAGCTGTATTCGGCTGTGTTCGGTCGTATGCCTACTAGACTGGAGAGTTTTGACAGTAGAGTTGTATGGTTAACCGTGTCGAACGCCTTTGACAAGTCTAATGCCACTAGAGATACCAGGTGACTACTGCAGACCTCTTTCAGAACGTAGTCTAGTAGTGAAAGGATACATGTCCTAGTTGAATGGTGTGGTCGGAAGCCGTGTTGTTCATGGGGTAGCACACGGTAACGTCTGAGGTGTGCTTTAATTTGGAGGGATACACATTTCTCAAGAATCTTTGATATGACTGGGAGTAAGGCTAT